>JAGYYJ010003215.1:0-190745 GCA_019671005.1 Hibiscus mutabilis
GGAAGTCCCAGCAGACCTCGGGCAATAGTTTTCAAAAACTGTAAAAACCCAACACAGAAAAGTTCCATAAAACACTTAAAAAACAATAAATGGTGATAAAATTCATTGAAACTGTAGGCTAACCGAGCATTTCTCCGGTTTCTGTCTAAAACAACTGAAAAGAAGGATAACAACTGGGAATTCAACAGCCTAACAAAAAAAAAACCATTAAAAACAAAAGGAAATTAGAGACAATGAAGAAAGTAAAGAAATTTGAAGGGGGGTAAAAAGGGTACCCAGATCAAACGAAGAGTGGTGGTGGGATCAGAGATGAGATTGATGGAATAAACATTGTGTGTCACCCAAAACCCAACGGCCAAGGCTAGCGCGCAGCAAACATGGATCAAAAAAGTACTTGGAAAGAAGATGTTGATTGGGAACTCTTCTCCAACTTTTCTCCAACTCCGCCTTCATTTACCCGTCGGATTTTCCTTTTAAAAGCTCTAATTGGGAAACTCGGCGAGGTTTAAGTGGTTTTCTAATTGCTCGACTGTTCGTTTATCTGTTTTCAAACTTTCGATCCAACTTTTATTAGGAAATGGGTATATTGTTTGTTCTTATTTGCTTTATTAGTGAATTAATCGTAAATTATATCCCATCCTATGATTTATTTTTAAACAATGTCGGGTTCTTAGATTATTATTATTATTTTATTGAAAGTGGTTTTAAATCATTAGTTTATTCTCATTTATTTTAAAATAATATCGATTAATAAGAACATGATATTATAGTATTTTATCTAAAATATTTTTATTATGCACAGTAATATGCGAAAAACAAACCATTAAAGTAGTACCAATAAATTTCACAAAATTCATTGTCAAAGTCTCAGCATCTAATTATCGATATATTTTTGAACCCAATGAGTAATTAAGTAAAAAAGGAATAATATTTTTCTTAGGAGATTTTAATTTGAGTAATTTTATTTGTAGAGTGTGATAAATTTTATTAAAGATTAAAAAACATATACTAACTTAACCTTTGTTCGAACTCTGTATTAAAATTTTGATCAAATTTAGTATCATGAATCTATTTTATTTAATAAATATGTTTTTATTTTTTAAAAAAATATTTTATTCACGAAGGAGTATTGAGAAAGGTGAAGCAGCATAAACACGTTCGACTTTGCACATGAAAAACCTGCAACTTTTTGGCTTATGGGAGAGAGAGAGCAGAAGAGGCATCTTATTCGATTGCTACTTCTGTTTGAGGCATCTTATTCGATTGCTCCTTTTTAACACTACCATTTTACTATTCCTTGCATAAATACGACACTTCTCTTCCACTTCTTCACCAACTTATATTCTTCTCTCCAATCAAAGAAAAAAAAACCTTCCGGCTTCCCCCTCAAAACTATTACCAGAAGGTATCATGTTGAAGTTTTTAGCATGGGTTATCGTTTTGTTATGTACCGTTGCCGTTTCATGCAGGCAGGTTGAAGGCTTTCCTTTACTGAAATGTCGAGATTTCAATCTCTCGGGATCTGTTGTTCCAGGATAGGAATTTCATGGTTTTCATTTGTTATCTTGTTCTTGTTTGTTAAAACCATTTACCTGAAACCAGTTGGAATTTCAGTGTGGAGACATGCTGGTCTAAACAAAGACGAATACTACAAGCAACATAACGAATTATATCACGAATTTCAGTGTGGAAGACATGCCAATGTCCCCCACCATCCCAGCAGAAAAAGCGCTGCTCCCTCACTCCTCAACCCACCTTGCTTTCTTTTAACTCTTACGTTACATGTAATCTTCACCCTTATCCTATAATTTCCCAGCTTTAATGCTCAATATTTTCTAACGATCACCTACAGCTACATGACATCCCACAGACAAAGAATCCTACTTTGTCCCTGTTTGTGGAGGTTTTTTTTTTTTTTTTTGGGTGAAGCTAAAACGGATTGGCGTCTGCTGAATTTGAGGATTGAGTCGAGTATGTTGATTTTGAGTGTTTTTTTAGATTTTGGTGGAAAGATTTTAAGTCATTTTAGAAAAAAATGGTTATTAGAACTCAGACTCGGTCCATATCCTCTGTATTCTGTTGTAGCTTGTTTCTACTTTCTACCGATTTGTTTAGCATTTAAATAAATGTTTTGTTATTTATCTTCCTGGGACAATGATTCAGAATTTGGGAAGAAGATTTGTAGATAAGTCACTTAAAAGATGACTTTGAAAACAACCACACACACACAAAAAAAAAAAAAGAGGAATTTGAACTTAAGGCATTGTTTCAAGACTGAGAAACAGAAACAACTGAAGTTTTGTAATTTAAACAAAGAGAATCATTTCATGCCGAGGCAAAAAGAAAAGGAAATCAAGTACCAAGTTAATTACCTCTTGAAAGTTGAAAGAGTGAGTCCAAGGAGCAGAACCCTGAAAATGAGAGGCTATAATTTCTCCTCTAGATGTTTCCCCTTCAACTATGTCCTATGTGTCTGGCATTTATAAGAGAACCAAATAATAATCCACAAGTTCAGATGTAACTTAAGGATCCAATATATAGGAAATGTTAAATCATTTCCACCTTTTTCTCTCTTGTGAGCTAACATTGTTATAATATTCAACATCGATATTGAACCGACATTAGTAATACAACTTATGTCCAAAGTTTTTTTCCCTGTACATAAGCATATGGCTTGTAAATAGTAATGCTTGCATATGAGGACAGGTACATTTCAAGTGAAATGTGAGACTTTAAAACATGAAAATGTATGAAAAAATTGGAAAAGGGAATAGTTTGGCAGGTCTTATATGGACCAGGTTCAGAATATATAGTTTCTATTGGTGGCATTTTGGCTTAAATGTCATAAAAGAGCTTCTCAAACACTTTCATGTGCTCGGTTTGAAGGGATATGGCAACCGATAAGCTCCCATCATTGTTCGGGCTTGGTAATACGAAAGATAACCCCTCGTAAGGAATCCCGCCTGGACCCATAAATATGGGTCGGCCCCAGCCGAAATCTGCATCATGGATTGGGAGCCTAACCCAGCTAGTAATCCCAAGGTTTGGACACTTGAAAGTATGTGCGCCTCGAACAAGGGCAGATAAATCTGGCTGAAGTTCCAGGAAATCAAGGGCTGACCTTAGATAGTCATCATCCATCCGAACCAATGCATCATGAATACGGCTCGCAGCATACCATGTTGGCTTCGACATTAGATCACCCGCCACTGCAATTGGGGTAGCAGTGAAGATCACATTTCCAAAGTAACCGGGTGGAAGTGGGGGGCGCAACCTAGACCTTCCGTCGGTAGCAATGTACAATTTGGTCCCTTGATCATCAGTAAGTCCACGAGCCTTGCAGACCGATCTCCACACGTGACCTGACAACATCTCGTATGAACTATAGTCAACATTGTTCCCATCTTCCTTGCACTTGGATTTGAGTGCATTGAGTTGCTCCGGGGTCAATTTGAAAATGGAGACTGCTGTGCTTTCAGGACCTGTGGACTGGGGTGGAGTGTTCAATGCCGGAGGAGGTTGATATTCAATGTGGTGGAACGCAGGTTGTGGAGGATCTCTAGCACGGAGAAGGGTCCGGTCAATGAATGGCGGAATTGTGAGGTCAAGACCACGAGCCATATCAGACCATGTATTGATAAAGTGGAGACCAGAGTATCCATCAGCTGCATGGTGTTGCATGCCAACACCTAGTGATGCTCCACCACACTTGAAATATGTGACCTGAACAGAATCAAAAACCAAAACCATGTTTAAAATAACTCCCAAGATCAAAGACCTAAAAATATACAATAAGTTTTGACCCTACTGATGTCATAAACCTTTATTTTTTTAATAGTCTAAAGATAATTACAATATAATATCTATTCATAGGTGATTGCTTAAGTTCAAAGCATAACAAGCATCCTAAGTAGGTGGATGTTAATCTTAAAATAAATATTATAGGTTTTACCAGTCCACTTGTTGAATGGTTTAGGTGGTGGATATTGCAAGGCAACCATGACAAAGGTGATTCCAATCAATGATAACAACATCCTAAGTAGGTGGATATTAATTAAATATATATTAGGTTTCCAGTATGTCATTTTAGCGAATGCTTTTATCTAGGCAGCCAACACCAAAAAAAATTTAAAATTTATGGTGTAAGCGTAAGGTTTAAATTTTAGAAATCTTGTTCTTTTATGGTTGATGGTCTCAACTCGTAAGGGTTAAAGTTTATCTAAAATTAAAATTAAAAAAGGGTTTTTGTTAAGATTTAGAAAATTTTTACAGTTAAAATTGGTTTTAGCAAAAAAATATAAATAAAATGTAATTTTTTGGTCTAAAAGTGTTTTTCCACTAAACTTTTTTTCATATTTTTTCTAACCAACCAACATCTATCTTTCTTTAATTGGTAACCACCAAAACAGCAACTTATATAATGAATTCTACGATATATTTTCATACAATTATAGAGTAGTGTCAAAACACGCCATCAATAAATTTAAAATATATATTGATAAGTTGCAACATATTATCCCTTACTAAATTTGGCATTTTATTTTAAATAAAGAATTTTCTGATGAAATATCTTATGTTTGGATGCGAATAAAAAAAATTAAAGTTGTTTAATTGTAAAAAAAATAATTTTAAGGAACTTAATAGTAAAAATTATAATTTGAAGGACTAAATTGTAAATAAAAAATTTGATTTTAAGAATTTGATTATAAAAAAATATTATAAGTTTGTGGTTATTATTATTATCCCTAAAAATGAGAAAATTATACTTTTTAGAGTTGGAATAAGATATTTTTTATCCTAAAGATAAAAAAATTTAAAATTAAAAAACCCTTAAAATTTAATTTTTTTAGCATTTTTTCATTAAAAAAAAAACGGAACTGACCAAATCTATAAAATATTTATCCTATGGATTTCAAAACACGCTTATTTAAATTTTAAAAAAGGAAGAGAGTTACAACATATTATCCTTTACTAAATTTGGTTTTTTCTTTTAAATAAAGAATTTTCTGATGAAATATCTTATGTTTGGATGTGAATAAAGAACCATAATGTTGTTTATATATAAAGATATTGATTTAGTATCATTTTTTTCCGCTCAATTTATATTTATCCAATTTCAGAAAGCTGAAAAATAAAATATTTTTAAAAGATCTAAAATATCTATTTAACTCTCTTAATCTTTTATATAAAATTAATTTTTTTTCCTTAATCTTAGTAAAAAAAATACAGACTTCACGTGAAGCTATATAATATTCAACTTAATGAAAAAAAAAGATATATGAGGTGAAAAACCATTAAATACCTGCAAAACCAAGAGTGGATAAGTGGAGATGCCACCGGAATAATCAACGGTTGGGATTAGCTGCCTGAGCTCCAAGGTGGGTGCAAAATCACCGAAATCATCGATAACAGAGGTGGTTTCAGCCTCAACAAAGAGCACCCCTTCGGCATTGCAATCGATCTCGATCCTTCCGTCCTCGTCCCTCTTCAGCCGCCCCGCCATGGGGTAAAACGGCACCAGGGCCTTGCTCAGCGCCTCCTTCATCACCTGCGGGTCAAAGAAATTGGCCGCTCCCGTCGGCCTGTAGAAGTAAACGCTCGGGGTGTGGAACCTGGGTACCACCAGGTCCACGTTGGCGTTCCACAGGTTCCGGCGTGGAGTCTCTCCCGCCGGCCGTACCATCGTCGATTCTTTCACGTTTACAATCATGGTTGTGGTGTGCTGGTGGGGTCCACAGGAGGAAAGATGATTTCTCTGCTTCTGCCTACAAATGAATGAATTGATGCCTTGGATGGAATTTATAAAAAATTAAAAATTACAAAAATAATTAAATATACAGATGAATTTATACTAATAATAAAGGGGACAAACAAGCCGATTATACAGGTGAGATTTCTTATTTTCTTTAGTACAAAGAAAAATTGATCGTAGTAATTCATAATCTAAGAGAGGACAGATAATCTTATCCAACAAAAACCATTTAATTCATTCAAAATCTGGTTTTGAATAAGGGCCTGATTCAATGCATCTTATTCGTTGAACTAATAACAATTTTTCCCCAAACAAATTAAGGAGTATACTTTGTTGCATGCAAGTCTAAAATATATATAATGAAATTGAAATCAACAGAAAACAATCGGCTCTCGCCGATAGGATGTGATACTTTAACTGGTCTTTGGGTTGTTCAAGAAGGAACAAAAACAGAAAAAAAAACAAAAATTTCCAGTGCATTCAGATTCAAATTTCAAAGATATATGATGTGTATAAGAAAATGATGGAAAATCCAAAAATGAAAACAAGTAAACTAAAAAGATTGATTAGTGAAGGGAATCGGCATAAACAAACCTGCAAATACGGAGGAAAAAAGGAAAATGGGTGAGAAGTTGGTGAGCGCAATAAGGAGAGGAGCTTGGAATAATATAAGCGTAGAAAAGGCAGAGGGGAGGAAACGAAACAAGAGGCCATTTCAGACTCCCGCCATGACCTTTGTCATTCACCTTCGCCACCTCCGCCTGCTCCATCTTTGGACTTTGACTTATTGGACTACTTTTATTTTTCAACTATAAGTAATATTTGGGAAGATAAAAATTTGACCTCTCGTAAAATTAACTTTTATTTTCCAAATTAAATTTAAATTTTAAAAAATTAAATCCCAAATGCTAAACTCTAAAAAAAATATAAATTTAAACTACAACTCCTCATTAAACTAAACCTTTAATTCTTAAAATTAAATTTTGAAGAAAAATATACATTTTATTATCTGAAAATTATTCAACTTCACAAAAGTAATAGTAATCAATATTATAATAGTACTAATCATAAGGACAGGCAAAATAAATTTGATGAAAAATATATTTTATTATCCGAAAATTATTCAACTTCACCTGCTAATTGTTCTTGTTTTTTTTTTCTTTAAAATTTTAAATTTTTATATAATTTAAAATTTTATATTAAAATTTTATATTTTTTCTTTTTAAAATTTACGGGTTCACCCTAATACAGAATTCTTGTCTGTCCATGTTGGTCTCCCTTTAGATGAAATGATAAAATTATTTCCCAAGTCCTTTTAAAAACATATTTATTCAATTCAGTTTTTTGGTATTAATTTTTTTATTTTACTCTCTAACAATTTATATTTGTATCACGAATCTCCAACTAAAGATTCTTGGCTTCACAAGTATTTGTTTTCTTCTTTACAGTGCCAGTTTTCCGACATCTGCCTTAAAATTGTCCCCTATCTTTTTTTCTTTTTATTCTGTTTATAAATAAGAATGCAACTACTTTCTTTCTAAATCAGTTGATTTTTGATATCAGTATGAACCAGTTTCAATGAAAAAAATGGTTATAAGAGTGAGAAAGCTTATGGATTAAATTTATATTTTTTTGTAACCGATTCCATAGATTTATGTAGTTTCAAAAAATAACTTATTTATCTTATTATTAACTTATTAATAATCAAGGATTTCGTATATAGCTAGAACAATCCTCGCAAATTGCGACTACTAAAATTTAAGAATTAAATTAATATTTATTTATAATTTAGGAGTCAAATTTAAAAAATTGTTAATGTGGCACATCATCTATATAGCGGAAGTTAACGACTCAATAATTAAAATGTATAAAATCAATAATATAAGTAACTAAAATGTTACTTTTTAGAATTTTATGATCAAAATAAGAAACAGCCCAGACAAATATAACCTCCACAGTAATTTACAATATGCTTGTTAAAGATAGAATTTAAAGTAAAAATATCATTTGATCACTTAACTTGGCTTCTTTGCTTAGAAATTATTGTTGAAAAAATGGTTTGAAATGAGGTATAAAATTAATTATTTGTTCATATAGGATGTTTATATAGTACTCCCTCCGTCCCATGAAAACTATTTTTTATTGATTTTTTTGGTTAATTTTTTTCAACTTTAACTCTTTAAATTTAAAATTTATCATTAATAAAAATATGAAAAAAATATATTTTAAGAACTTTCAATCAAATAATTTTAAAATATATATATTTTATAAAATTTAATTTTTTAAAACATTTATAATAATTGTGGTCAAAGTTTAAAAATTTAAATTTTTAAAAAATTAATAAAAGACATTTTGAGTGGGACAAAAAGAGTGCATTAAAAAATCTTTTTTTTTTTGGCTATTTTAAGAGATTATTATATTTTTTTCAACGACTTTAAAATAAATTGTCATGTTTTTTTGACGACTTTTACAATATTATAGACTCACACCTATATCAAGGGATAGTTGCTAGAGTACCCTAGATGACTATTTAGATTTTTTTTCAAGTGCATTATTGGATAGGGATACAAAATTACACGAACTCACACCCCATCCCAATTTGAATCGCTCCGACCAGAACTGTCTTTTTCTCTTAAATTTTAGGTTCGATATGGACAAGATAAGTTTTGGTAAAGAACGAGTTAGGGATTAGTTTGAATTTACTGAAACTTTTTCAACCAGACCAGATATATATATGTATATTATATATAGTATTTTTTATTTTTCGGGTGAGACGGGTTACACTTCTTTTATATTGGGTCATATATTAAATTCAGGGTATGAAATGACAAACGGGTCATTCGGTTCGGGTCATTTCGATTCGGTTTATTTTAGGCCTGACTATATTAGATTTAAATTCAATTCGGTTCGGGCATCAGGTCGAGATTTCGCTTCGCTCAATATCGGGTTAATAGGAGATCGATCGATTTTAGTCGGGTTTTCAGGCCGAATTAGGTTTTTCCACCCTATATATAACTTTATTAGTGTGTTGTGCGACAATTCACATTCATATTTATTTATTTATTTTAATATATATTTTTTATTTCGGGTTGCCTTATGTTCGGGTTGCTTTCGGTTCGGTTGAAAACCGTCTCGACTCTATTCGGTTCGGTTAAAATCAGTTCAATCCATTTTTATTTCAACTAAAATTCAATTTGGTTTATTTCGAGTTTCATATCAAATTTGGGTCATCGTATTCGGGTTAATTTTAGGTCTTGATTCGAATAAATTACTTTAACTCTCGAATCTCTGATCACATTTGCCAAATGTCATATTAGTGTTTAAATTTTGAGGTGGCGAAAAACTCTTTTTCCAGTTAAACTTTTTTAGTAGATTTTGTAATAACCGTCTCATTAGGAAAGACAACTTTTTTTCACTTCGCGAAAAGGTTTTGGGACGTGAGATATCAAATGATCAAGAAAATATAAGTTATTTTAAATTAATATAAAAATTATGCTTAAATATACATTTGACATGTGAATTAGACATATTCTCTCGTGTTGACATCTAAAGAATTTTTTTTTTCTAATTAGTACTTAAACTAGGCACCATCTCTTAAGTTGATACTAAAATTTATACATTTTATCAATTTGGTCCTAAATTGTTTGTTCTTTCCCTATAAACACTATATTACTTTCATGGTATGATAAAACTTGTTTTATGGTAGAATGAAATTGTCCAATTGTTGCTTTGATTTGATAGGCTCGCTTGATATGACAGTATCACAAAAAATTACTAGATTAATGGTTTTCTAAAATAGGAAGTATGAAATTTATTGAATTGATTCAAATTAAGAAAAATTGATATAATGTATAAGCTTTGTGGACTAAATATATTAATAAATGTATTGAGATAGTGGATAGAATTAAAGTTTGGGTACCAAATTGGGAGAGAGAGAAAATATTTATGTGTAAATTTTAGAGAATGTGTCTAATTCAAATAACAACTTTGAAGCAAAAAAATCTTTAAGTATCAACTTAAAAGAAAATGTCTAGTTCAAATACAAAATATATATTTAAGCCAAATAAAAAAGAAAAACTTCTATATACAGAGTTTACACAAGCCTTTTAATTTTAAGGATTAGGGGTTTATTTTAATGTTTAGAGTTTAGGGATTCGGGTTGTAGGGTTTAAAATTTAAGGTTATTGCGTAGAAATTGGGGTTTAGTTTTTTAGGATTTAGGTTTAATTTTAAATTGTAGTATAAATAAGCAGGTTTTCATAAACAACATGTGTATCAAATTTAAACCCTAAAAAAATATACAAACCTAACAATTATGTTGGCATGAAATGAAAGAATTCATTGCAATTTGACACTTTGCTTTGCATAATCATTTTGTTGTCAAGTTCTTTTTTTTTTTATTACTTCGGCCCTAATTGGAAAGCCTTTCAAGAAAACCAACCACGTTTGACATTTCTATCAGAAAACACGGTCAATTCTCATTGTATTTTTCATTTCTAAATGCTCTGGACTCGTCCAAGTTTTGTGCCAAACGTCAAAGGTGTCACCTTTGAAATCAATAGAGATAAAGATTGTAGTTGAATCATCATCATCTTTATTATTTAAATCTTCTTTTATCATTAATGACAATTTTGATTTTTTTAAACATAATTAATAGGGGGTGTTAATTTGAGCTTAACACCCTTTTGAAAAGTTGGTGTTTAATTTCTTTGAATGTTGAGCCAACACAACTTCATTGCCAACTTGCATATTGACTTCTTTAGTCATTACAACACATATTCATTTAACACCTCTTTATTTTCCTTTTAAAAAATAGAATCTAAATTAAAAATATTAAAATTTTATGAACAATTATAACATTTATAAATATATATATAATCCAAGTTTCATGAAATGAGAGATTTAAATAAATGCATATAGATATTTTTCTTAGAAATATTACCCATTCAATGCCGTAATTAAACAAATGTTATATGTCATATCTAACATTAAAAGTGCTTCACAACAGAAAATAAATTAATCATTTTGATTGTCCAACAAATTGATTCATTATAAACCAAAAGAAAATTATAATTGTGTATTTATATTTACTAAAAAATCATAATTGCTTCACACACATTTTTACTTATTTTCCTCATGTTTAGGCCTTAAATTATAATTCTCCTTAATTTAATTGATTTATATGATTTGAATGTTAATATTTTTAATGGTTTTGATGTGATTACGTGATATTATTTATTTATATTTTTTAATTTTTTGACAAGAAATATATTTTACGGACAAAATATTCCAATTCAGATTTTAAATCTTTTAAATAAACGTCATATTTTTTTATTAAGATTACAATGTATATCCATAATAAAAAAAATGTAAAATGTTTGAACATGTAAGAAAAATGGTGTTGGTGAGATGTGACAGTCAAAGGGTGGAGAGTCCAATTGTTGTTTCTTGCCCTCCATCTCTTAGCCACTTATTTATTACTATTTTTGGGTTGATATAGTTGAAATCCCTATTCGTCTTTGTTGTTGGTTGGTGAGATCGAGTTGATCACAGAGTGGGTTTGGCCGGTGGGAATCTGATTAATGAATTGCGTTTGCGTTGCGTGATGGAGGTTGGTGAAACGCCTCCTCCCTCGTCCACTCCTACTATTAAAATATTGGGTAAACTACCTGAATGGTCATCGTACTATGGATAAAGTCGTGATTTGACCATAATATTACATCTATATATATGTTTTAATGTTTTCTACATATATTTTTTTAATTTCACATATATAATCATCAAATTGATTTTTTTAATTTAATAAAAAATTTAAAATATAGTAAAAATTCATTTAGCAAACCCTAAACCTTAAACCCCAAACCCTAAATGCTAAACAAATTTTTATTATACTTAAAAAATTAAATTATAATAAAAATTCATTTAGCAAACCCTAAACCTAAACACTAAATGATTTTTTATTATAATTTAAAATTTTTAAATTATAATAAAAATTCATTTAGCAAACCCTAAACTCCAAATAATACCCCTAAATGCTAAACTTCTAACTGTTTAGCATTTAGGGTTATATATGTGAAATTAATTTGATGGTTATATATGTGAAATTAGCGTTTAGGGTTCGGGGCTTTGGGGTTTAGGTTATATATGTGAAATTAGTTTGATGATTACATATGTTAAATTAAAAGAATAAAAAAAGAAAACAATAAGACATATACATTTAATTTAGTGATATAAAATACAAAGTTGTACTTAGTGCAGTAGCTAAGCCACTCTTTATACCCCAAGGGGTCCTGCGTTCGAATCTCCCTGTAGGCAGAATGCTTGATTTAATTTCCTCCTCTAAATAGGTGGTGACACGTGTTACCACCTAATTAAATAATTTATTTATTTTATTAGTTTAAAATTATGACTAAATTGAAAGAATGTGTAAATAGCAGGGACCAAATATGTAATTATAGACTATACCAGAAAAAATAAAATGGTAACCAAACTTTCAAAAGTTACATAATGGCAATTAAATTTTATATTTTGTTACAAAATGGTAACTATGTCGTTAACCTCCGCTAAAAAGATGACGTGGCTGTTACTTTTTTGTATAATAGTATATTTAGTCATTCATAGTTACACATTCAATAAATTTAGCCATAACTCGAAGAAATTCAATAAATTTAACCCTCAATTTTTACACTTTGTTATAATTTAATCCTAATTCTAAAAAATTAGCCCTTGGTATTTCAAAATTACTTCAATTTTTACACCTGTAAAATCGCTGCAAAGAAATTCTTATTGCAAGTTGTTAAACATGATATGAATGGGGGTAAATGATGTTAAGATAAATAGATATGAGTTTCGTTTTTTTAACTAATACCTACACTAAATTATATATTTGAATCATGAAGTCTTGATGTACCAATTTGAAAAAAAAACTATGTATCAGTTTAAACCAAAAAAATAGAATTTATGTACTTAATTAGATTAATAATTTCAATCTGGTTGTACAATAAAAACATAATGTTGATGTGCCGGGACAGTGTATCATTTATTTCAATGAATCCAATCACATTTCATAGTACGTGCCAGGGTGGTTCAAATGTTTACGAGACCCTGTGCAGTTTACTAAAACGGGACCCTTTAATTTATAATCATAAAGATATATAAGATTTTTAAAAATATATTTTTATCTTAATAAAAATATATTATGGGGCGCTCTTTAAAATCATTTTTTATTTTTTCTTATGATTTATTAAATCAAAATCTTTTATTTTCTCCTATAAATATTTAATTCAACTTATTTGAGGCCCTGTGCAGTCGCTCATCTCACACATGTCCAAAACCCCCTAGTAATTGCACATGTTTAATGAACAAAAAATATTTCACATGCACCTATTTATTGGATATGAATGACAATCAATGGCATAACTTGGGGTAAGAGTTTGGGGAACTTAAATTTTAAACAAATTCGAGGCTTAAACAAAAATATTCAAAAATTTTGGAGGGTTTAACTAAATTTTTAATAATTTTGGGAGATTTAATAATAGCTTTTTAAAAAATGAGAGAAGATTTAATTAAAAATATTCAAAATTTTAAAGTTTAATATGATTTTTTTAAAAGGGTCAAGTTGAATATTTCAAATTTTTCAGGGGCAAAATTATAATTTTTTAAATATTTTGAGGGCCATAGCCCCATAGTCCTTTAAAAGATCAGCCTCTGATGACAATGGTACATATATTTTTTTTAATAATATACCCACTGAATTTATTAGAAAATAAAATTCAGAATCATCTTAAAAATAAATGTGTAACAAATAATAACAAAAATAAAGGAAAACTAAAAAAAACTAAAGAATGAAATATCAGATTAGCAAAACACGTCCAGTGAGTTGCAACGGCAGGGATAAGATGAAAACTAAATAAAGGAAGCATGAAACAAAACTCATTGTCTCTACCCACTTGCATGCTTAAGAGTCGAAGTAGAAGTGGTGAACGAAATCAGCAGTCTTCCATGCTATTTCGTAAAACAAATCTATCTACATCGATAAACGAACTACAAAAACATATCAAACTATTGAAAGACAACAAAAAAACTATAAATTAGAACATTAATGATTACGAAGTCAATTCACCAATAATCGCATCTATTATCATAGCATTAGATTTTTCACAAAGTCAAATTTACTATTGATACTAAGCATTATTATTGTTGTTGTTGTTGATAAATTTAATTATTTTATATGAATACCACTGTCACAATTATTAATAGTTTTAAAACAATTTAAAAAAGGTAAATGGTTTAGACTAAACTGCAGAAAATAAAAACTATTTGGAGTCAAAATAGAATTGACAAAAACATGTCGGGACTAAATAGAATGAAACAGAAATATGAGAGACCAGGGGCAGCATTAGTCCTTGTTTCCTAAGTCAGGCGCACATAAGACGCACTTAATGACGTCCGGAGTTCCTTTCTTTTTATGGGTAAACTATGCCAATAAACTTTAATATTTGTATCGAATATACCATTAAACTATAAAATAATATTATTATACCACTGATTTTTATTTTTTGCTACTATTATGCTGCTCGACCGTTAAACTGTAACGGGCTCGTTGAATGCAAAACAACGTCGTTTTGATATAGTTGCTTTAATGCCTAAGATAGGCCAAAACGACGTCGTTTTGTTAGAAAAATTAAGTAAACACTGCATTAGAGGAAGCTCGAACCGAGAAACTCGAAGATGAAAGGTTTACACCAAACCACCAAGCCAAATCAAAGACTTTATATAATCCTAACGAAAATAGTATATAAATAATATTGCAGTTGAACTTAATTTCATTTATCTCGTGATCTAATTTTATAATATTTATAATATATACAACTAAACCTTAAACCCAAAACCATACATGTAACTAACTAAACTACAAACCCTACATATATATAACTAAATATTAAATCCCAAAACCCCAAATATTATTTATAATTTATATTACAAATCCTAATATATATTATAAATAACATTTTAATTTTAGGGTTTTGGGTTTGAGATTTAGGAGTTAGTTATATATATTTAGGGTTTGGGATTTTATATTTAATTATATATATTTAGGGTTTAGGGTTTGTAGTTTAGTTAGTTACATGTATGGTTTTGAGTTTTAGGTTTGGGATTTAGGATTTAGTTATATATATTTAGGATTTGGGGTTTGGGATTTTAAATTTAATTATATATTTAGGGTTTAGGGTTTGTAGTTTAGTTAGTTACATGTATGGTTTAGGGTTTAGTTGTATATATTGTAAATAATATTTTAGTTTTGTAATATAAATTATAAATAATATTTATTTATAAATTTAATATATCTACAAAAATATATTATAAAATATTATAAAATTATATCATGAGATAAATAAAATTAAATTCAAATGCAGTATTATTTATATATTATTTTCGTTAGGATTATATCAAGTTTTAAGTTGGCATGGTGGTTTAATGTAAACCTTTCATCATTGAGGTTATTGGTTTGAGCCTCCCCAAATGTAGTGTTTTATTATTTTTTTTCTAACAAGGTGACATCGTTTTGGCTTATCTTAAGCATCAAAACAACTATATCAAAACAACGTCGTTTTGCATTTAACGGTCCGTTACAGTTTAACAGTTGAGTGGCATTTTGTGTAGTTTATCAAATTTCAGTGGTATAATAATATCATTTTATAGTTTAATGGTATGTTCAATACAAAGATTAAAGTTTAGTGGCATTTGGTATAGTTTACCCTTCTTTTATTTATAGAAACATATATATATATATATATAATATTAATGATAATAAAGATAAGCTATACTAATAGTTTTTATAAATTTTTTATTTTGACTACTAAACTTTTTAAATTTACATTGTAGTCAATTTTATAGCACTTTTATGACTGAACATGCTCACATTATTATTCTAAATAAAATTATGCTCTCTAATAAGATAATAATACATATTATTATTTTATTTGTACAATAGCTGACGTGGCAACATAGCATATTCAAATTTTTAACAAGATGATGACATATGTCATCTTATTGGTAAAAAATAAGACAAAATATATTATATTTTATTAAAAAATAATCAAATCTATGACCTAAAGGAGTAGATTATAGTGCCTAATCACTAAACCAAACAAAAAAACTCATTATATTTTAATAAAAAATAATATTTATGTTAAAATATGATTAAAATTAGTTTTATTTTTATGTTATAAAAATATATTAATTAATTATAGCATAAATACTATAATAATATAGAAAGATATTTTTATCATCAATTATAACTTGTATGATTCATTAATTTCATTTTATAAAAATTCAATGCCGGATACTCTTAAAAACAAAAAACAAAAATATATAAAATGATAATGACATGTGCCATTAATTATCTATACGTTCGGCCACAGTTTAAGGCTTTTATGGAGCAAACATGTTAGGGTGGTGTCTCGATTTTTCTTCTTCTTAGAGTTGGTTTGGAATTTAGATTTGCATTCATTACGTTGGAGGAAAAACAAAACAGGCTTCAGAGTATATGCTAGTCAAATTGAAACATAAATAACTCATTAACGAGCAACAAATTATTGGTCTTAATGTAGCTCAGGCCCTGGTTGTTACTTGTTAGTAGCTGAGACTACTAATTAAGGTTTCGTTTGGTTAAGTGATTTGAGAGAGGGTTTTGCTTGTGCAATGTAATAAACTTATGATCTTCGATTTTATCAAAATTATTAAATTGTCTGATTAAAATTAAGATCTTTTGGAAAAGTAATAACACTATTTTGTACATCCCATAATATTAATCCAATTTTTTGGCCCATAATGGGGTTCTGCATTATACTTCAATATGGAATTTTGGGCATTATATATATTGCTCTAATTTTAAGTGGCCCTTTTGATTTTGGACCTTAGGATCAATTGTTACACTGGTGATTGATCAAACTGGTCAGCATTTCATCCTAAGTTTTATATTGAACTTTATACTGGTGGCGTCATTAGAAATCATGGTGGTGAATGGAATTTGGGTTATACCAAATTTATTGGAATCTGCTCAGTAATAAAAGCCGAGATTTGGGGCGTGTACATGGGATTGTTGTGCGCATAGAAACTGGGTGGTCGCCGGATCATTGTGGAGCTCGATAGCTTGGAGGCCATTAAGGAAATCAAGGATGCTGGTAATGGCAGTACTCGGGTGACTATTCTGGAGCATATTATTGTACTGGTAAAGCAGGATTGGATGGTGCAATTTCAGCATGTGTCTCGACAAGGTAATAGTGTGGCGGATCCGAATGTAACCAACTGTGTCGAGTTTAGGGAGCCACCCGAGTTGGTGTTGTCGCTGTTACAGGGGATGTTATCACAGGAGGAGTTACTGAGAAATGAGAATGGTAGTTTGGATTGGTAGTTAGGAATTTGTTTATTTTGGTTTATGTTAGGCATAAAGTTAAAAGTACCTCAACGTTTGATCTTTTGGTCACTTTAGCACTTATTCTTTTTTTGTGCAAACAATTACCAAACGTTTTATTTTCGTTCAAATTTTACCCTCGTTGAATGTTAGATGAAAACTGTCAACCAACGTCTATTAACCGTCTGAAGCTGACATGGCCTTCAAACGTGGCTTGGGGAGATAACGTGGCAATGCCACATGTCAAGTGATGTGGCAGTATTGCCACATATGAAAACTTTTTATTTTTTATTTTTAAGAAATGACCTCCACTTAGTAGATGACACGTGGCAACATTCCATTAGCTTGATTTTTAACAAACCAAAATTATAATTGCAAGGGGCTCGAACGCAGGTTGCTAGAAATGAAGGGCATCCCCAAAAGCAGCAGACCAATTCACTTGGTTGGCGTATATTAATGCTGTTGAAAATCGCTCCCACTCTCAAATCACCAGAATCAGATCAAAGTTAACATCTGAATCTTTTCTGGAGTGGAAAAAAGAAGAAGAAGAATGAAGAATGTGAAAGGGAAGCTCTTGAAGAAGCTTAAATCAATCAAACCAGTTGATTACCTAAAGCCAGATCAAGCCTCCAAATCCAGGGCACCCAAATATCATGAAAAATAATTTGAAGAAAGAGATAATGGCTTCTTCAGCCATTTCCCACTTCTGTTTTGTTATTAACCATTCTCTCTGAGCTTTCACCTTCCAAAACCAAAAATTTCAAACTTTCACTTTGATTTTCCGCCGTTAATTTACAAAACCCCTGAAGAAAACCATCGGTATAGGGAATAGAGTGTAGGGACAGTTTAATATGTTTGTCGGTATATGATGTATTTTAAATTAATTTTTATATTTAATTATTTATATAACAAACTAATAAAAAAATGTTAAGAAACTCCCCTCCGTCCCTCTCTAATTATTTCACCCAAAAAATTGAAAACTCTAAAATTAAAAATTCATCTTCCTCGCAGACCACAGTCTCTCCTTCGACGCTGGTCCCTGCACGGCTGCACCTGCAGCGCGCTCGTCGATGGTCGTCGCTTCCGTCGTTCATCTCGGCTCCAAGTCTCTGGCTGTAGAAGACACACGACCACCCACCCAAACACGCACAGCCACAGCCCACAGGTAATCGTCACTTTGGTTGCTCACTTCAATCCTTGCTGTTTTTTTTTTCATTCTTATAAGCTGATTGCTATACAAAATATTTCTCTTATTAGAGTTCAAAAATGTTTATCGAGCGAATTCGTGATCTATGCTCTTTTCGATTTGAATCGTAGCTGACTACTTTTCTGCGCCTGCAGTCTTCTTTCTTCGAAAATTTTACTGGCAGAATACCTGAATCATTCGGTAATTTGAAGAACTTAACTGATTTGTAAGTGTTAGTACCTAATATGGATATGTGAATATTCATAAAAACATTAGGCTAAATCCTGACCTTTCTGAAATGTGTTTTTGCAGCCGGATAGATGGGAAGTAGTATGTCCGGGAAGATACCTGATTTCATAGGGAATTGGACTAAACTTACAAGATTGTGAGTGCCAATCATATATCCTATCGTTTTAGCATCTTTTAATCTTTTCATTAAGCATTTTAAAATCCCTTGCAGGGACACGCAAGGCACATCAATGGAAGAACCGATTCCTTCAACTTAAAAAACTGAACTGATTTGTGAGTCTTTTGTCCTTGATCCTTGTATACTCGGTTCTTTTCCCGTTTGACAACAACATTCATGACAATGAGCAATTGATTTTCTTGTATCTCATGGTTTTCAGGAGGATAACTGATTTGAGTGGGAGAAGTTTAGCGTTTCCAAATTTGAAGGGAATGGAAGATATGAAAGAATTGTGAGTTTAGTCTAAGAAGTTCTTCCATCTGATTCGTTGTTTCCGTTCTTTTTATCATCAGAGGATTTGTTCGAACTTTGTGACTCAGGGTACTCCGGAATTACTTGCTTACTGGTTCAATCCCTCCCTATATAGGCGAAATGACATCATTAAAAACATTGTACGTTAATACTTGAACTGATTTCAGCATCAAAATTGTTTCATACCATTTGTCTCGATTCTGCTCCATTAATTTTCTTTCACTGACTTATGTTTACATGACTCGGATTTCAGCTTCAACCGCTTATGTTAACTAAGTTTCTACCTATGTATAGTGGTTTTCGGTTTAATTATTTTTAGGGGTTTTGTAAATAGAGAAAATGAAGTGGGATAATAGTTTCTTCAGGGGAATTTTATAAGAATCCATAATTTACCAAAAATTATCTTTTAAAGATGGTAAACGTTATTTTATAAGATTTTTAGATATTTTAAAAGATCATGTTCTTTTAGTTTATAATTTTGTTAAATTAAGATACTTTGAAAGATTTTTTAATTATTTTTTTAAAGTATTTTAAAAGAAAGGTATTTAAAAAAAACTTACCCAAACAGTAACATCTTTTTGTCAAAACTTTTGTCAGATGGACCTCGCTTTTTGTAAAAAGTAAGTTTTTACGCCGCTTCAATTTTTTGGACTTCGCGTTCTGCACCTCAAATTTTATATTAGGTTATCTAAAAAGTCATTTCACATCGGACAAACCTCGCATCACGTTTTATAGAACGCGAAGTATTCTTAGTAAATGATTTAAGTGTCATTTTTCTAAATAATGCTGGCGGGAGTTATTTTTCTAATAAATTATTTAAAAGGGATTTTTTATTTAAAAATGCCCGATAAGTAGGGATAACTTTTGTACGGCTTGTTTGAATGAAGCTTTCTTAATAAAAGCACTGACATGACTTATACTATTTGCCAAATACTATGACAAATTCAAAAATTAAGTTTTAATTTAAATTTGAAATATAAATAAAAGAATCAAAATAATAATAATAATAACAATGACTGGCCAATAAGGCATTCGTTTAATAATGAAATTATGATTATAATTGTACACGTACATTTGAGAAAAGATTGTATATTTACATGGCGGTTAATTCATGTTTTTAAATTTTAAGATAGTAGTTTTCAAGAATTTGGATTCTGAATTTAAGTTTTATTATAGTGTAAATTAATAAGAAAATTACTTAACACTGTGATATTGATGATTATTTTATTCAGGAACGGAGCTAGGATTTAAAGAGTATGAGGCAAAACATAAATTTTAAAAGGTAGGGGGCAAATTTACAATTATATTATTTTTTAAAAAAATATAAAATACCAAATAATAAAAAATATTCCCTAGTCGAGGGAGCAACAGCCCTCCCAGGAGCTTAATAGCTCTGTCCCTGATTTTATTGATACATTTTTCTTAAATCAAAATTCGTCGCACCCAATTCGGTTCGTCTATGGGCCTGACTTCCGTCAGGAGATTCGAGATTTTGGACCAATCCCCGGCCTAATCAAAAAGCTTTTAAGCTGACCAGACCCGATTGAATTGATTCCGAATAATGAAATTAAAAGAAGTGAATGTTTGTTCAGGCTCTGATGGTTGGTTACCTTTGAAAATATTAAAAATGGTTTGTTTTAAGTTTTATAATTTTATTCAAATAATATCATCTGAAAAATATTATTTAATACAATAACGATATACTAATTTTTAGCACCATAAACCATAACAAGAAATATTTACTTAATTTAAGTGTATATCAAAATTTGCCACATTATTACCAACTTTGTAATTGAAACAGGGATTGCCACTAGAAATAATGATTGCTAAACAATTGAAAACGCAACTCAGTTTTCCTCTCAGGGATTAGCTTCAAGAAATGGGTTAGTCAGTGTAACCAATGACCAGATCGGATATATAGAAAGTGTTACTGTCGTACTTTGTTAAGCCAAGCTCAAAACTGGAGCAGTGGCATGGATTTTATACCACTGAAAAAGGCCAAAAGGTACTACTTCATCTGTGGCAATGGCCAGGGCTTCAATGGCATGCAGGTCTCAGTGGTTGTTCACCCCCTGCCTCACCCGTTGCCCACCATGCATCTAACAGCACCAATGCTGCTGGTGCTGGACTGGTAGTTTTGCCGAGGGTTGCTGTTGGTTTAACTTTAAGGGCTTTGGCTCTGCCATTAGCTTCGATTTGGTTTGGATGTGGGTGGATCTAGCAGGAGTTTAAGCTTTGCTTAGGGAACTGCATGCTTTATTCTTTTTGTAATTGTTCACCCAAAGAAATATGGAACTTAGCACCACTTGGAGCTCCGGAAAATCTGTCCATGCTAACCAAAACAACAACAAAAAATAATCATTAAATATTCTGGGAAGCAATGAAAGCTGGATCTCTTTCGTAGATTTGGGGCTCCAATCTAATAATTAAATCCTAATGTTGATCTTGAGTGGGTTTATGATGTAATCCATGCAAAAGGACACTGATAGTCTGAGAGAGATCCTCACTGTTTTCATGTGAGTGTTCTTTGACGGGTAATCCCCAGGGTTTTATAATGATCTCCTCTCTTTTTTTTACAGTGTTTAGCTTTAGGCCATTATCATGATTAGGAAAGTGAATAATAACTGCAAACCCACCAACACCAAATAAATTAAAATAAGCAACCATTTGAGACCTTTAATGAGTGGTGAAATTTAAAAATGATCCCTATTATAAAAACAAAAGGAGGTTTAAATAGGGTGGACAAACGTAAATTAATGCCTATATTACATTCATCACCTGTCACCAAAACTCCAAATATGAAAGCAAAAGCATAACCAAAACTGAAAAAGGAACTAATCTGCATTGGCCGCCTTCTGTTTTCTCCTTGATCTGCTGTATAATTTAGATGGCGGAGACGGAGAAAACTCGACCGGAACTGGTGGGAGATCCATCTCCCCTTTCAAGATCTTTACAATCTCCATGATATCCGGTCGCAACTCAGGCATTTTCTGCAGGCAACTAAGTGCTAAATTTATGCACAAGCTTGCCTGCTCCTTACTGTACTCATCTTTCAACCTCTCATCTACCAGTTCTAATATGTTCCCGGATTGAGCTAATTGCCTACACCAGCTTATTAAGTTTGCTTTTTCGAGCTTCATAGGTGAAGCAAGGACATGCAATGGCCTCCTACCAGATATGATCACAAGGATCAAAACTCCTAAACTGTAAATATCAGCTTTCTCCATTAAGTAGCCGCACCCGCCGGACTCCGGTGCAACATAACACAAAGTCCCTCTCATGCTCGTTGTGCTGCTTAGCTCGCGACTGAAAAGATCCTCACTCCACATGTCGCTTCCGATGGAATTGTTGTTCTTTCTCCTCCATCCCCTTCTAAAACTGAACTCTCCATTCTCGTCACAGGCATCTTGTTCTGGTTCCCCGAACTTCTTGCTCCTGCAAAAATAAAACCGCTTTCCCATACCAAAATGTGGCATTTTAAGCCCTTTCTTCAACTTTGTCTTGAGCTGCTTCAGCTTACTATCATTTTTGCTTATCTCACCTAAATGGTCATCCTTCCACCATTCTTGCATCTTCCGGTGTGTCTTTTTCCGGGTTTTCCTTCCTTTTGGTTTAGGTTCTTTCTTCTCCAAACCCTTATCCAAAGCATCAAAGCCAAGTCCTTGCATCTGGGGTTCGCTAACATCTTCTATCTTATCCAACTGAGTTGAATTTTCCAACTCAATTTTCTCAGGACATGGCTTTTTTTCATCATCCCAATCAGGATTTGATGGACATATTTGGCTCCCAATCCACTCCATAACATAATCTTTACTGCACAATTCACCGCTACCATCTTGCCTCCACCACCAATCCTTTCCCCATTGTTTCATACCAGCCGGCGTCCCTGCCGCCTCATCCGCACCCAAATTTGCACTAGAATTCAGTTCCTTACTATGATCAATACTACTAAACTCATCATCAAAAGGCACAAACTTTGTATTCCAATCATCCCCACCAGTATCCTCGCAGGTAACCTCCTTCCTTTTTCCATTAATCCGACCCTTACAATCACTCTCACTCGTTAAGTTAGCATTATAATTCAAAGAACTTAAACTCAGAGCCCTAACATTATAACACTTTTTACTATTTTTTGAAGACGAAGAAGCTTGTAAAGCAAGGGCAAAGTCTACCTCACTGTTGTTACTCTCCATAGGAGTCCCAATAGCTGGTGTATGTTCACCAGTAGTTCCTCCTAAAGTCCCAGACAACTCTTGGTTCTTCCATAGCTCTTGACTGAACAAATCCACTCCAAACTCACCTTCTACCTTAATTCTCGACAACCCAAAATCTGAAATCTTTGCTCTATAATCAGAATCAAGCAACACATTGCTGGGCTTGATATCCCCATGAATCACCGGGGGATCACAACCGAAGTGGAGAAACTCGAGAGCTTTAGCAACATCGAGGATGACATCAAACCTTCTTTGCCAATTCATGCTCGAATTAGCATCTCCAAAAAGTGATTCTTGCAAGCTTTTATTAGGCATATACTCGTACACAAGCAAACGCTTGTTTTTTTCAACACAATACCCCAAAAGGGTAACCAAAAAAGGCGATCTTAGCCCACCGAGAACCTGCAGCTCGTTCATAAACTCTCTCTCGGTTTGCAAAGAGAGCATGTCAAGCCTTTTGATTGCAAACAATTTACCATCTCCGACGATGCCACGAAACACGGTGCCCGAACCACCTTTGCCTATGATGTTTGCGTCCTTGAAATCATTGGTGGCGTTCCTCAACTCTCTGTAGCAAAACCTTTGGAGCTTGAGAGGAGCACTGGAGTCAAAAGGGATGGTTCTAGCTCGGTTAGAAAGAGAGTTCCAAAGATGGTAAAGGAAGTAAATTACAGTGAAGAGGATAACAGCCGAAGCTGAGATGGTTAAGACCAAGAATATAACTTTTGTCTTGTTGAGGAAACTTGGTCTTGGCAGGTTTGAACCTGGGGGTAAAGGCCTTGAAGGCATTCTTTTTCTTCTTGTTGTTGTTGCTTCAGTTTCTGGGTATCTTAAGTTTGGTGAAGATGGAGAATTGGAAATAGAAATCAGGAAATGGGTTTTGTTTTTTGTATTTTTCTTGTAACATGCTCACATAGTGCTCTGTATCCAATGTGGGATTGCTTTAGAGTTGGATGATGAAATCTGATAATTGTAGTTTAGTGTGTGATGATTATGCTTTTGACAACATTTAAATGGGATTCCTTTAAAAAAAAATTGATTTATGAGAAAGGATAAAGAAGGGTCACCAGAGGAGCTTTTGGAGGGTAAAGTTTCGGGTAAAAGATAATAAATTTTAAAATTTAATTTAAAACTAAAAATGTTAGTTTTTTAATAGTATTTTTTATTGATTTTTTGAATTTTTTACAAATTTTAATACTTATAAATAAATATTTAAATTTAAAATTTTTTAATAAATTTTTAATTTGATACAAAATATTAAAATTTATCATTTTTTAATTACACTCTAAATATGTCCATATTAAAATTATTAGATATGTTTGACTCACCACGTCATCTATAGTTCTATTCAATAATAATTTTTTATTTATTTTTTTTAAAATAAATCTTTATTTCTTTTCTATATATCATTAAATAAATAAATCTTATTAAATAAATCATAAATAACATGATAAGCCGATATCATGTAATAAATTTTTTTTTGAGACAATGGGGTGCGCAATATGTGGATTGCACTGACGAATCTAAAGTTAAATTCTTTCGTACAGTTTCAACTCACGCGCCTGAACTCAAACTACTCTTTCTCAATACATTACCTTTTTTTTTTGTGTGCGTGGGGAGTAAATATTGACTTTATAAAACTTTTGTTTTTGGATTTTATGTTTTACGAAAAGACAAGTAAAAGAATTTCAGTTTTGAGTTTTTCTATTGTGATATTTATAGGTTCTAAATTTGAATTTTAGCACTTGTATTCTTTTTGTACCTCTAAAATTATAAAATATATATATAAGTTCTAATGGATAATATAGATCTATAATTTTGTTAAAATAAGTCACCCACGATATTATAATCAAAATTAATAAGTATAATATAAAAATTATAATTACAATCAATACTTTCAAATTATTAAAACCGGTATCAATCATCATAATGTACAAACGAGCATATTTATAGTCGAGACATATACAAAGTTATACCAAAATAATTTTATATGTAATAGATTTAGAGTCGACATGCATATTAACTATCAAATAACTATTATTCGAATTTATTTACTATTGGAACCGCTTTTTAAAAAATATTTATTAAATCTTGATGTTAACAAATTCGAGTAATGGAAAATTTAGATTCAAGTAAGAGTTGTACATTTTAATATGAATACATACCACTAAAATTAAAATCGAATGAAAAGCCATCATTTATGCTACGTAATCATTTCCTTCTGTCGGACCATGCAAACAACAGAAAAGGACAGAATTGATTGCCTTTGTATGTATGAATGAGGTTGTTTCCTCTTTGGACCTGTTGTAGTTTCCTTCCTTTGGTACACATAAACCCAAATACAAATACAAATACAAATACAAATACAAATACAAATACAATACAATACAATACAATGTACTTGTCACAATTGTTGTTGTTTTTGTCAAGTATCCCATTATACCTAAAAACAAATTAAATCACCTCAGACTTTACACACCAAACGAGGTAATGGCTGTAGTTGTCAAGCAAAAGATAAAGAGAGAAGATTAGGTCAAAAATAATCAAGCGAATGGGTAGTGGAATTTGTGATGATGCTGTCTACTTTTTTTCCCGCTCTTTTTCGTATTTAGCAGTAGAGCCTACACCATTCATATATATAGGATATGCCGTAGTTTATAGGCTAAAATATAAATGTATATTGTTAAAAAAATTATATAAAACGTTTAGTTGGACGGTTAATATTTTTTTAAATTTTAACATAAATTTTGAGTTAAAATAATTATTTTATAGATAAAAATTATTAGTTAATTAATAATAAATAACTTGAAATGATTTGACAAAACATCACGTCAATAAAATATAATTTTGTGTTTTATATAATTTTATAAAATTATTTTTTGATTAATGTGTCATTTTGTCAATTCAACACCTTTATGTATATGACATTGTTACGTTTGTACTGTGTCAGCGTGCACTGCATATATGTTGTCACGTCAGTTCAATATATTTACCGTTAGTTAAAAAATAATTTTTACTTTCGAAAATGCCTTTTTAACTTAAAATAAAATATTGAGTGTTAATTTGCTAAAAAAAAAGGAGCCGAAATGAATATTTAATCAAACGTTAAAAGTATTTTTTTTGACATTCTACCAAATATAAAATAAGTGCTTACAGTATCATTCATAGATTAAAATATATTGTATATTAATATATATTTGAATTCACATTCTTTGTTATTTTGTATGTTGCTAAAAAAACAATGCTAGTTAAATTAAAGGTCATTTGACTAATAATAAAAATGTTATCGAATAGATAAGATCAAATCTAATTTATTCAAATGGTCTGGTTTGGAAGTTATATATATATGTATAGCTCCATTTTTAGAATGGTTTAGTTGCTTTATTGTGCCATCTTTTTTTATTTAAATGATATGAAATTTTATTAATCAATAATCACATAACATTGCACGTGCTTGGGGATGACATTTGATTATGATGTATAACGATTGAATTGACTAGTGAATCTCTTTCTTTTTATTTAAAATGTTTTTAATTTTATTTAAATCAAAATATTGTAATCATTTTAGCTCAATTAATATTTCGTCCCCATGAATATCGACAATTATTACATGGACATTTTAAGAAATATATATTTAACTATATGTTATATTTATAATGTAAGAATGGTAAGCAAGAAATGCTAATAAACCTCATAAAATTGATGTTACATAACAAGCATTATTCCAGATAAAATAACTTATTTGTAAGGTATACGTGTCTTATCCAGAGACAGAGCTACCTTACTCATAGGAAGGACTATTGCCCCTGGCATGAAATTTTTTACCCTTTGATTCTTTATATATTTTTTTAAAAAAAATGATTGTAAATTTGTCTTTCCACTTTTCAAAATTTATATTTTGCCCCCTCTCACCTCTAAATCATGGCTTCGTTCTTGGCGTTATCAAAAATTTTAAAATAAAAAAATATTATCATAAAATCACACTAGATGTTAATAATTTTTTAACCTATTCATTCTATTAAGTAATCTTAATTTACATTGAGTTTGCTTTTTAAATATTTATGTTAGATTTTTTCTCTAATAAAAATTCACTGTGAGAAATTACAAAATCATAATGCATTTTATTTTTAATTATTTTTATATATAACTCAAATGTTTTCATATATTTTATGGAATCTATTGTTCACTCTAATATTATTCGTTGAATCTCTTTCCAAAATTACAAGTCAAAAGGATTCTATGTAAGAAGCTCGCCCAAACGATGGCTTGCAAGGATACGATACACTCCTCCATTGGGCTTAGATAGTTCGTCAAACATCGAATTAATTGATATATTGTAAAAATCAAACTAAAATAATTAAAAACAAATAGTATATACTTCATTATTAAATATCTAATTTATACATAAAAATATATATCAGTCAGGTGGATTTTATAATTCGTATATTTATGTTAATTTTAAGGCTTAAGGCCAAGGTATAAAAAGTTCTTAAACTTTTGAAAAAAATATCAATTATGTTTCTGAAATTCTTTTGCACTCAATTAAGGGCTTTAACTAATTTTGACCATTAAATCTTGACATTTTCTGGATATATTAGTGTAGTGTGTCGTGTTACAAAATTTCCACTTGATATTTTAAAAAAAATATTTATTTAAAAAATCTTTAAAAGTTCTAAAAAACTTATAAAATATATATTTTTAAATATGTGAATAAAACATGACAGAATTGCAGCGTATAATGTGTCAATAATATCTAAAAAAATGTCAAGATTTAATAGTCAAAATTAGTCAAAAGGCTTAATCGATCTAATTTCTTGATTCAAGGGCTTAATTGAGTATAAAAAAAGTTCAGAAATTTAAATATTTTTTTCTTCAAAAATTAGGCTTCTTACACTCTTAAGTTTTAAGTATAATTTTAATTACTTTTTATAATCTTATTGAAATATAAAATAATATAAATAATTTAATTTTAAATTTAAATAAACTTATGTGCTAAAGCCCGAGATCTAATTTTTGTCAAGCCGAAATACGGACCTATACTACACATCTAATTTTCTAAGCTAAGTAAACGCTTCTCTTTTCCCTGCCTAACCGCCATTTGAAAATCTTGGCTATCAAACAAGTACAACTGCAAAGAAACATATGATTATCGGTTTTATCTTCATATTCTTTCCCAGTTAACTAATGAAGAAACGAGGTATCTTCACCAAATCCTCATCCAACAACAACAAATCTCTCTCTCTTTATCCACATTGCCTCTCGTCATCCAAATCGTCTTCCTCGTCATCACCACTCCGCAGCATTACCATGTCTCTGCATTCATTGCCTCCCTCCAATCATGCGCCCATCAAAAGAACCTCACACGAGGCAAGCAACTCCACTCCTACATGCTCAGGAATGGCCTCCTTCAAGCCTCCCCTGCACCTCTCACCAGCCTCGTCAACATGTATTCCAAGTGTAACCAAATGACTCATGCCCTTTCCTTATTGCAATCTGCCCCTCAAACCCCAAATATATTTTCTTCTAATGCGATCATTTCTGGGTTTATCACGAACGAAGATCCCTTTAAAGGGTTGAAGTTTTACAGGGAAATGAGGGTTCTTGGTATTTCCCCTGACAAATACACGTTTCCCTGTTTGCTTAAAGGTTGTGATATTATGGAGGTTTTAGAGGTTCGGAAGATTCATGGGTTGGTTTTTAAACTTGGTTGGACTTGGATTTGTATGTAGGGAGTGGCTTGGTTAAATGCTATTTGAAGTTCTCATTCATGGAGGATGCTGAAAAAGTGTTTGATGAATTGATCGTGAGAGATGTTGTGCTTTGGAATGCTATGGTAAATGGGTACGCTCAGGTTGGACAGTTTGATGAGGCTTTGGGAGTGTTTAGGAAGATGTGTTTAGAAGGAGTTCAATTGAGTAGTTTCACAGTTACTGGTGTTTTGTCGGTTTTTGCAATGACGGGAGATGTAAAGAATGGGAGGGCAATTCATGGGGTTGTCGTGAAAATGGGATATGGTTCGAGTATTGTAGTGTCGAATACTTTGATTGATATGTATGGGAAGTGTAAGTGTGTTGGTGAAGCCTTGAATATTTTCAAAATGATGGATGAGAGGGACATTTTTTCTTGGAATTCAATTTTGTTTGTTCATGAACAATGCGGTGATCATGATGAAACGTTGAGACTTTTTCGTGTGATGTTAAGGGATGGAATTTGGCCGGACTTAATTACTTTGACCACTGTGCTTCCTTCTTGCACTCAGATGGCAGCATTGATGCATGGTAAGGAGATTCACGGTTTCATGATTATTAATGGGTTGACGAAAGATGGAAATGCTGAAGATATTGATGATGTTCTTATCAACAATGGGATTATGGATATGTATGCCAAATGTGGAAGTATGAGAGAGGCTCACATGGTTTTTGATAAGATGAGCCATAAGGATGTTGCATCCTGGAACATTTTAATCATGGGTTATGGCATTCATGGTTATGGAAGAGAGGCATTGGATATGTTTTCGCTCATGTGTGAGAGTGAATTTAAGCCTGATGATGTAACATTTGTGGGAGTCCTGTCAGCCTGCAGTCATGCTGGCTTTGTGAGCCTAGGGCGTCGAATTCTGGGGTAAATGAATTCAAATCATGGTGTTGTTCCTACCATAGAGCATTATACTTGTGTAGTTGACATGCTTGGTCGGGCCGGCCAGCTTGAGGAGGCTTATCAGCTGGCCTTAACATCGCCTACTGGGTCCAACGCTGTTGTATGGAGGGCCTTATTGGCGGCATGCCGGCTTCATGGAAATTCAGATATAGCTGAGGCTGCTGCAAAGCATGTGTTTCATATTGAGCCTGACCATAGCGGTAGTTATGTATTGATGTCCAATGTTTATGTAGCAGCTGGCAAATACAGCGAAGTATTGGATGTTAGAAACATGATGAGGCAACAAAATGTCAGGAAGTTACCAGGCTGTAGCTGGATTGAAGTCAAGAATGGAATCCATGCCTTTATCAATGGTGATCGGACGCATCCTAGATCGAACTCTATTTATGACGGATTGCACTCATTGACTGCTCTTCTGCTGGAACATGATTAGTGTCAACTTCGTGCTGGACATATTCTCATGGATATTAAGATCATTCGACTCTCAGAACAAATCTAGTAGAAATCAATATTACTAAAGAATGTTTTAACTAGAGTTTGGTCCAAATTGTAATATAAAACATTAAAATTGTATTAGAAGCTCAAAATCATTTGATCTGGGAATTGTTATAATCTTGGAAAAAAGTAGATTTTAATATTATCATAGCAATCCCAAGTATAGATATGATGGATATTATTATGTCCTTTTGATGAAGGATTAGCATTCAAAACTTACTTTAGTCTTTTAAGGTCAATTTAAAATCTACCATTATTTTAATTTATTACTTTCGGAAAGGCCTATAACTGTAATAACTAACTTTTAAACCTCCTCAGAAAATAACATATAAATTTCTCTCTTGTCTTTTTCTCTTCCCTCGTTTGACTGTTCCTTTCCTTCTTCGAGTCCTAATTTTTGCTCTTTTTCTGATCCTCCTATATTGTACATTCCCATAGCACCAACCAGAAAATAATTACTGTAAGTTATCGTTATTTTATCTGTAATTTTGTTTTTTCATTAAGAACATATTTAATATACAATGCAATGCAATATAACGTCCCTGTCGTAATTCATTTGTTTTTCCTTTAATCATTTGCTACCATCTTTATCATTCTCACAGATTCTGGAAAAAATTTTGTCACGCAAGTTTGTATGTGATTTTTGACATGTCCACAGGACTAACGGGGCTGAATGTTGCAAAACACATGACCCTTCTGAAAAATGTTTGGAGGTGCTTACAAGTCTCAGCTTATTGGAGGTCAGAAGGAGGAATTTGTTAGGTACTAATTAATTTACGGTATACAACTTTTTCTATTTTGCTTCAAATGTCTTTCTTTTGCATTATAGGTGACATAAACCAGACAATCTTTCATGTTGAGAACCTTATCTGTTGTTGTTTTTGGTTTATAAAATGGTTTAATAAGGTTGTAGTTTTAGGCTATCATTGTTATAATCTTTAAACCAATGCCTGATTGTTGCCTTTATTTTAAACTCTAGGTTGGATGATATCGACTCTCCAATGTCAATGGCGTCTGGAGCTGGAGGAGTGAAGAAGTGCGGATTTAATGTACATGGCTTCAAATACAGAGAGCAAGGGAAGAAGAAGGCATCGGGAGAATCATTTAATCTAGGGATGGTGACAAGACCGGGAGGACTACTACTACTCGGTAGCAGCCTCAAATCTGAGGTCACGCGAGTCGTGTTCCCAGAAGATCTAAAAGTGTCCCATAAGATGATATTTGATCCCCAAGATAAATCTATTTTGCTGTGGAATAGGTTCTTAGTTGTGTCCTGCATTCTCTCGGTATCTCTTGATCCACTGTTTTTCTATCTTCCCAACTTCAATAGGCGGTCATATTGCCTTGGAATTGATGTAAGGTTGGGAGTCACAACCACTACCATTCGGACAATTATCGATGCTTTCTACCTCATTCGTATGGGCCTGCAGTTCCGCACAGCATATATTGCGCCATCGTCGAGGGTTTTTGGACGAGGTGAACTTGTGATAGATCCTGCACAGATTGCCTCACGATATTTAAGTCGTCACTTCATTGTCGATCTTCTTTCTGTCCTCCCCCTGCCACAGGTTTGAGAAACTACTTGCTTCAACAATCTCTATATCTAGAATTGGGTAGTAGATTAGAAAATGCTATTACTATTAGCTACTTTATAAAATTCTACTGAAAGTTTAATCATTGAATTTCATGTTAGTGGCAGTTTGCAGTTGAAATGATTATCTGCTTTGCAGACTTGAATTCCTATATATCCACCCATGTGGTACTGCATTGCACATCATATATAAGAATTATATAACTCGAAGAAACGATCTCTAAGACTTTCATAAGTAAAGAAAAATCCCATTTTTTTGTGGAGCATACTTTCCTGCAATGTAGGCTTTGTTACGTTTACTTGAAAGATCCTTGCTGCATTTTATCAAGTGTCCTAATTTATTCTTATAGCAATTTTACATGAAAACTTGACGCTAACATTGTAAGAGATGTTATGTTATGGTAGCATACATACTGCATTGAGCTGTCTGTTCTGAATTGCATAGAAGGAGAAATGGTTCTTTCGCTTAAATGCTTCCTTATCTGCAGATGGTGGTGTGGAAATATCTTCACAAATCAAAAGGTTCAGAGGTATGGGCGACGAAACAGGCATTGCTAATCATTGTTTTTGTTCAGTATATTCCTAGGTTTCTTCGCTTTGTGCCATTAACTTCAGAACTGAAGAAGACAGCTGGTACTTTCGCTGATAGTGCTTGGGTTGGTGCTGCGTATTATCTGCTATGGTACATGCTTGCCAGTCATGTAAGTTATCAGTTTGCCATTACACGAGCTTGTTAATTTTTGCAATTCTGTCCTGGTCATGACAGACTGTGGATGCTTGAATGTCCGGCTTTTGTAAGGTGATGCATGCCAATGCCATTATATATTATTGCATTACACAAGCAGTGGCAAGTTTAGATGTCTTAATTATTGTATGTATTTCCAATTTCCACATGGAAGTTCTTCTGGCGGATGTTATTTTGACAATGGATTAATGTTTTACTCGAATTAGGTTAACCATGTTTGAGTCTCAGGATAGACAATCAATGCCTTCGATAAGTGTCGGAATTATTTCGATAAGTTTGCCTTGGTTAATTTGACATATAACACTGGACTGGTTTGACTAGTTTGAGATGGAATATGCAGATAGTCGGGGCCCTTTGGTACTTACTGGCGGTAGAGCGTAAAGATACATGCTGGCGAATTGCTTGTGAAGAAAGTGGAAGGTGCAACATAGATTTCTTGTACTGCGGAAACAGGCATATGCGTGGTTTCCCGGAATGGCGAAGGGTGAGAGACAAAGAACTTGATAGTCATTGTTCTCTTGAAGACGATGAGACACCATTCAATTATGGGATACACACGAGCTATAACATCCGAGATTACTTCATCCAACATCTTTTTCCCTAAATTCTGTTTCTGTCTCTGGTGGGGTTTACAGAATCTAAGGTCTGCACTTTCTCTTCAACACACAACATACATCCTTATTGTCTTATCTATTTTATGTTTGTAGTAAATCGTGATCTCCGTTAACAAGCTACCAAAATACTTGGATTTGGGGTTAAGTGTAGAACTTGGTATTTGCAGTCTCAAACTTTATTACAAGAACTTCAAGTTCTTTTGATAAGTGGGATCTTAATTATTTTCTTTGAGAACAAGCAACACAAGAACTTTGTGTTCTTTTAGTAAGTGGAATTTAATCAATTCCTTTAAGAACAAGCACCATAAGAATTTCATGTTCTTTTAATAAACGTGCATATAAATCTCAATAATTTTTGCATCATTATTGATCAGGATGGTCTAACCAATCATGCCAACTAAATATGTGTATAAATATCTCTGAATTTGTAAATTTCTAGTTTTTCATAACATATGATTCAATCTTACTTGTATGTGTGTGGTACAAATTTTGAAATAGAAGTTGCTTTGAAACTTGATAATACATTATCCACAAAAAACCGTTCATTTGAATAGGAATATATTTAGCTATTTCGGAGCTTTCAATGAAAATTATTCTTTTTGTAGCAATATATAGCTCTTCTAGAGCTTTCAACTGATTTTTTGGCTACCATAACTTATATTCACATTGGCTTATTTCATATGCCAATTGATAACATATGTTATCCATAATTCCCGAAGAATTATTCCGAAAACTCTTATTGGTCTCTTAAAATTTTTACTTCTGATGGTGACAATATTATTACCATTAGCGTTAATTACTATAATATTTGATATTATCACCATTAGCGGTAATTACTATAATATTTACAATTATGCACTTTTTATAATGTGCTTTCTCTCAAAAACTTATTGCTCTTCTGGAGCATCAATATTTTCAGTACTTTAAGATATAATACTCACATTTTTCCCTTGCATTTAAATGAAAAAATATTTCTTATGCTTCTACTAAGCATAAATCGTCACCATAGATTGTATTTGATAAGTAATCATGTTAAATAAAATAAATAAATGTCATAATATATATATACATATATATATAAATGAAACATACATAATTAATGTGTAAAGTAAATAAACATAAAGCAAAGTAAATTAAGAAAAATAATTCTCTTTAAGATTATGAGAATAATTAGAAGATAATTTATTCCCTTCAAGGGTTATAAACAAATCAACAACGTCCAAATGAGTTGGACCAATATCATCTTCATCATTTTCGCAAACAAAAATTACTTCTATTTTCTTTTCTTTATCATTCAGTGATTGTTGATGTTTCAACGTACGACAAGTACGAGCCCAATGGTTTATAGTATCGCATTGGTAATAAAAGGATTTCACTTTCTTAGAATGATCTTTATCACTCTTGGCATCCTTATAGCCCTACTTCTTGTGGGTATAAACATTCTTAAAATGATTATCATGTCTAATCCAATAGCATCGACCATACTCATAATTAATATTGTGGCCTTTATTATTCCGTTATATAATATCATATTCACTTCAGGGAATGGAGTGGAGCCAGTGGGCTTTTTAAAATCTTTTTCATGATATTTTGTCTGCAGGACAACATTGTTTGCATGAAGAGTGAAGTATTTTTTCTAACATATCCTCATAAGTGATACTCCGACCACAAAATTTCAAGTTAATTTGAAACATTCACATAACTGAGTTTTATCCGCTAACCATATAATGAATTATCATGTTTGCATTCACTTTAGGGAATAGAACTTATCAAATAATCGCACGGAATAAATATCATGCTTGCATTCACTTCAGGGAATTCCTTCCATAAAATTTTTGGATCAAGACGAATTTTCGTAACTTGAACTTGGGAGAAGTTTATCGTCGAGTTTTTTGGCGCATAAGATTTAAAATCCTCGTACGTGGCATTGTTAAACCAGTTCACAAGGTCCTTTAGAAACCTTATTTGAGACCAATAGCCTCGCAGAACGGGATGTTCAGCCAATATACTTGGATTAGACCAACAGAACAAAGAACATATATGTTAAACCAGGTGTTAAAATACAGAACATGATTTTCGTGTTAAATTAACAACACTTTTTGTAATAAAACATGAGGGAATAGAACAAATCTAATCGAACAAACATATTAAGAACACTGAAACACTGAAGCAACCTTGCTTTCGTGGTAAAAATACTGAAACAACAACTGATATAAACATCAAATTTCATTAGTAATCAATATAAACACGTAGCATTGAATAATCTCATAATTGAATTTATAGAAGTATGTAAAAACTCAACTGAATAGATTAAAAATAAAATAGAGTTTACCTATATTGATTTTCCTCCCAAGGACAATGGAGACATAGCAAATGACCAAGAAGCTTCTCATAATCTTTTTATGTCATGTCTCTTTTAAAACCATTTAAACCATGTAAAACTCAAAAAATAGTTAAACACACAAATTATCATTAAATAAACATTAAGTAATAAATAACCACAAAATTAACAAATAAATAACTTTTTTTTATCCCAAAACAAATTTTGATTTTGGTATAAAATAAATATAAATAATAGAAGACATACCTAATGTGCCAAAGACACAAACATTCATGGTGAAAGATAGTGCAATGGCACACACGTTAATGATTGCATACATGTTATTTGTTGCGGCTAAATATTTCTGATCAATGGCACACATATTTACGGCGGAAGATAAGATAATCTTTGATATTAGACGGAGGATGATAGGTTTTAGGGTTGTCTTCATATTAGAAAGAATTTTGTAGAAAATCGTGCTGATAACGTGTTGTGAATAAAATAAAGAAGAACAAGAATAAGAATAAAGAGATAAGAGAAAGTGGGAGACTTGTATTATTCTCAAAGCAGTGTAGTATACAATGCTTTCTCTAATATATATTTATAGGCACAAGAGAAAAACCCTAATATCAATGGGCATTAAACCCTAATAATAAAGTACATTAAAGTCACATCTAATACATGGATATTCACCATAAATAAATATTTATAACAAAATTAATATTTTTTATATTTAATATATATTTTTATATTAAACTAATAAAAATATTAGTTTTTTATATTTTTATATTTAATAAATATATATTTTTATATTAAACTAATAAATACATATTTTTATATTAAAAAAATATTTTTATATTCAAGTATCTAACTAATGTACTCATAATTTCTTAGTACTTGACTAACCGGTACTTGCAAAATCCGGGCCGAAACACGGGCCAGCCGAAAAATTACCCGAAGATTCGAGTACTTGGTACGTCGGGTTCCGAATACTTGATTTGAACACCACTAAAAATGGGATAGCTTTTGATAACTAAAGGGCAAATGGCCTCAAAATACCCAAACAGAGGGGAAAGAATCCTCAAATAAGAGAAGGATAGAAAACGTACAGGAAATCAATGTCGAGACGGGTTTGGCCATCTTGAATAGCATAAACAAGGGAGTTAGCGGCATCGGTTACGAGAACATCATATGACTTTGGCTTGTAAATTGCCACTCCTTTCTTGGTATCGAAGCTCTGCGTCGGTGCTGCAGCGGGAGGGGTTGGTTCCCTGTTGTCCTTGGTGTCGCATTAGATTGAGATTTTTGGTCCGACAGAGAAAGTGGGGAAACGATGAGAAGAAGCAGGGTGAAGGGGGATGAGGGAATGGCGAGGCGGAGGAGAGATCGAGAGAGGTGAAGAGAAAGAGACAGCCATGGCCATTGCAGCTGGTTTTGCTGAAAGACCCGAGGACCAGAAGTGAGACGCGAAGGAAACTTATGTCTAAAATGGATGAGATTATATGATAACAAGCTTCAGCCACGTCTACCTCTTTTCTAATCATAAACTATTAGATAAACTACACACGGTTAATTATGTTTTCATCATTGGACTAGAAAATATATTTTCCCTCGTTTAAATAAGCAATTTTAATTACTAAACCAAACGATTGCTCGTGTCGAAAAAAATATTTATTTTACGAGATCTGAATTTAATCTACATTAATTATAAATCGTACAAATGTATAAACATTAACGGCTAAATGTGATATTGTCAATTATTAAACAGTTACTTTATTAATTAATAGTGGAGCGACCATTGATGTAGTTTATCATGTTTTTACATAAATTTTTTTTCATACTTTGTATTTATATCATGTTCTAACTATTTTCTACATGAGTATTTGTGCTGATGTTGTATTCATATTTAATGAGTTTAATTGATAAATTTAAATAAGGGTTTTGTGTCATGTGTCATTTGTGTTTTTAAATTTGTACTTTTTTATAACTAGAGAGCGACAAATTTGAATTGCTTAAACGAGAAGTATAAATTAAGGGTTCAAAATTATGTATTTACGCAACTTAACCTTGCTCCATTTAAACTATAAATTGTGGACAGAATTTTAGAGACAACTAATTTTTGATAAATTAATATATTTTAAAAGAAAATACTATGTTAAATTGAAAAAGAGAATGAATATGAGGTTCATTTTGTTGGAAAAGAACAATAAGATGTCTATTTTTTCATTTCTCTAATATTTTTTTCATTTTTAAGAGACGTTTGTTTTTATTAGAGAAACTTATATAATTTGAAATTGAGTTTTATATAAAAAATTTCTGTGAAATGAATTGGTGTTATACGGAACTTATATAATTAAATTAAAACAGATAGTTTGATGGCATTCTAGAACAACAATATGTACTTATTAAATGTGAAAGTTTAGTATTGTATTATTAGAAGAAGGAAATTAACTAGTGAAAAGAATTAGGGTAAAATACCCATTTAATACCCAACCTTTACCCGTATTTCTATTTATGTACTTCTTTTATTTTTTGATAAAATAATATATAATATAATATTATATTTTGTTTTTATTTTGGTACCGTTATTAAAAAATTAACAACATGCTAAATAAGATAAAGATAATTACACATGGAAGGCTGGCTAGAAGAGATAAATCATACGTGATAAATTGTCACATAATTTTCTCTCTCTTAATCAGCCTGTTATTATTTTTTTATCGACAAGTACCATAATATAAACAAAACATAATATTATGTACCATTTTACAAAAAAGTGAGATAAAAAAATACGGATTAATGTTAGGTACTAAAAAGGTAGTTTACCCAACAAATGTATATATTACGGTTTGGGATCTTCGTATGCGAACATAAAGAATTAGTTGACAGCCTATGAGTTTTTGATTGGATGATTATCTTGACCGGATTATAATTAAGTTCCACATAAGTAAATAAAATTAAGTCAGAGTAAATACATTTGTCACTTGTCAGCACAATATTCTAAATTCTACTCGTAATTATTATCTTTTGCTATTACATGGAAAATATGACAAAGAATATACATGCAGAATGCGGTAAGTAATTAGCTGGGAGAAATATATAATGTATATTTGTTGAGTACGTGAGAGCTGACCTGGGAAGAAGACTATTCTTCCTTTCACACTAACACAAACTTTTGTTCAAAGCAGAAACTTGACCAATGAATATTTACGTACCTACGACCATTTCCTGCCCTCCAATTGGCCAACCGAGCTATCATGTTAGATATTGTGTTTGAAATTAACTGAAAATATATTATTTTTACTGCTGCCATTTTCATCACTGTACTATACAATATGCTCAAAGGCGTGTTTCTTTTAGTCTTGTGTTTTAAAGGAAGGATTAAAATAAATTAGCTAGATGTCTACGTATTATCTACTGCGGTCTACGTACATGCACGTATATACGTAGTTTCATTTCATGTCATCTATCTATAAATACCCCCCCAAATATCAGTCATTTGCAGCTCACTTCTTTGATTATCTCATCATAATTTTCAAATATTCAAACACTACTTCCAATATGACTATGAGCTCTCTCTCTACTTTCTTCCTTTTGCTTTCTTGTACCCAAGCTGAAGCAAGAGTTTTTCCAGGTAATTAGTAATTTTATGCACAATTAATCATTCTTTCAATATACAAGATAGACTTATAAATTATTGTTTCTGTATACATCTGAGAATGTTAATTTTGTTGTTGCGGTGCTAATGCTATACAGGGATGTCCTTTAAAAATGACTTAATAGTTGTGAATATCGGCGGTGGAAGAATCTAAAACCCACCACCTCCATCTTTAACAACATCGTCACCGCAACCAGTTAAGGAAGTAACATCATCATCGATCTTTGAAATAATGTCTGAGATTATTAGATGGATTATAAGGAGTAGTGCCCCAGCTCCAAAGGTAACATCACCAGCTGAGCAGCAACAGGTGATAAATTGTGAGAACGATGAAACTGCAAATCCTTGCAATAAGCTCGTCATCCCTTCAACTTCATCGGATTTATTTTCACCATCTCCAACGGTACAAAAATCAGTGCTTCCTCCTCCAATAATGCCATCATCACCCTCATTGCATGCAACTCCCTGCATACCAGCTCCAATACATGTGATTGTGCCTCGTTCTCCGATGATGCCATCATCACCATCATTGCATGCAACTCCCTACATACCAGCTCCAATACATGAGATTGTGCATCCTTCTCCGATGATGCCACCATCTCCCTCATTACATGCAACTCCCTACACACCAGCTCCAATACATGAGATTGTGCATCCTTCTCCGATGATGCCACCATCACCCTCATTGCATGCAACTCCCTACATACCCCCTCCAATACATGAGAAAGTGCATCCTTCTCCGATGATGCCGTCATCACCCTCATTACATGCAACTCCCTACATACCACGTCCACCACATGATCAAACACTGCATCCTTCTCCGATAATATCAGAGATGATGATTAATGGGATCAGTAGTGGTACTGGTACACCATCCGAAAGTGATCATGTTCAAGTTTCTTGATTTTATCACCCACTTCCACCTCCAAGCCTAGCAGGGTCAAATTTTCCATAATTTTGTTGTTTCACAGCTTCATGTTCTAGTCTTTCTTTGTTGTGATTTTTGTTTTCCTTGTACTGTGGTTTCACTCGTGTGTTTTGTCCCTCAATTATTATCTGGTATGATACCTGCTACGATTGTAAGGTGTTTATGATGGACCAGTTAGCCTTGTATTACTCCACATTCCAGTCAATTGAGAAAAATATCTTTTAATTAAGTATAGTTTAACTAAAATATGCAATGCATATGCATTATACAGCAAAATGTGCTGGCAAATGTTATGACTGCAGGAAGTGTTCGATGTATTAATATCAACCAGTTTTCTGTTTTTATAATTTCTTTGACCTAAATCATTTATTTAGGTGTAATAGCTTATTTAGTTTATGAGATGTGCAGAATAATTACAAAATATATTCTCATAATACAATGTCTTAATTTCAGTTTAAACGACAAAAATCATTTACCTTTTTTGGTGCCTCTTTTTATGCCAACCCTAAAAAGTTAAATTTTAAGTCTTAACCCTAAATTCTAAATACGAAATTATAAATCATAAACTCTAAAAACTAAACCCTAGCTACCCCCTAATTCACTAAACTCTAACTCTAAACCTTAATCTTAAAACTTAACCCTAAACCTTGAATTTTTTTTAGTGTGAAATATTTAAAAGCACCGAAAAGAGGCAAAAAATCATATTCCAGTTTAAAATAGTACTATGCTCAGGTTGTAAAATCTAGAATAAACACTAGGAAATCCTTGAAGAAACAAAGAAAGTTTAAATCTGATAGTTTTCACTCAAATTTGATTCAAAATTCCACTCTATTAGTGTAAAATTAAATAAATTTGATATTAATTTAAGGGTTATATTTTGATACACAAGACCCTTCTATAAAATTTAAAATCTAAATCCCAAACCTTAGCACCCTAAAACTTAAACCATAAACACTAAACTCTAAATTCTAAAAATAAATATTAAATTCTACACCTTACACACTAAACCCCTAAACCCTAACATAAAACCCTAATCCCTAAAATTAAAAAACTCGTGTAAATTAGCCCCTAAAACCTAACATAAAACCCTAAACTCTAAAATTAAAAGGCTTGTGTATCAAAATATTTTCCATAATTTAATTTTCATCCATAAAAAAAAAACCTTTTTTATAGAAAGATTTTAAACTTTAAAATTACAATCTTAAATTTCTAATTAGGCCCATACACTTAATTTTATACAAGTGCGAGTATCCTTCCCATAAACTCTATATATAAACCGGTGACCCATGCAATGGAGCGGCCCTCGATTCTGACTCTACTAATTACAATCCTTTCATCAAATGTGACAGTTCCTCCAACGATAATGGTTCTGCATATATGCCACATCACTCCTGTATGTATACGGATTCTTTCTCCCATAGAAATCTTCTCTTCTCATGCAATCTATTTGGTGGTTGCTTAGCCTCTGTTTGAATTTATGTCTGAATGGCCCTGAAACTGCTTGTATTGATGCCTACAATCGGCATGCATATGAAAAACACTTTTCACTACCCAGAAAAAAAAGGAAAAACCTTTTTATTTATTTATTTTAATCAAGAAAGGATTCTTTCTTTTTATCAAAAAAAGGAAAAACACTTTTCACTACCCAGAAAAAAAGGAAAATGCTTTTATATATAATATACACACACAACATATAGTAGTAAACATGTTACTCTCTACTTTTATTTCGGGGAAATGGAGCTGGGTACGGGGTACCTTTTCCTTTTTATCCATGTTCATATTTTTCCTTTGTTTGATTTACTCTTTTCTGCTAAAAGGAAACGAAAGTGGTTTCTTTCCCGATGAAAGTGGACAACTGAGGTGGAGCGCATGAGGTTGAGAACGACAAAACTTTGAGGAGTTCATATGGCTTGTTCATAGGTATCTTTATTTATCCACACACACATATAGATAGTATGGCCGTACGCGGTCCAGTGAGGATCTAAAGACCGAGATCTGGACCGTAAAAAGCATTTTTTAAACCATTTCTATATAGGAGAGGAGGAAACAGAATTTACTTCTAAAGAGTTTTAAACTTACGACCCAAGAAAGCGGGGAGAGTATTAACGAAGAGTTTTAATCACTTACTTTAAAGATTGTTGTAAGAAAAAGTGTTAATCCAAAAAGAAAATACAGATTCATTTAAAGTAAATAATTTTTGAACAAACCATAACCCCTACGCATGATCGTAAGACACAACTTTCATTCAATGATCACCAAGAGGGTAAGTGTATATAAACACTTCATATGCTATTTATCCTACATTAGGATAAAGAGGTTTTACTTCCTTACTGAGCATCAATTTCTCATTTATCACTCAATCAATCTGAGCATATGAGATACTGTTGTTAAGTTCTCAACCAATTTCTCATTCATCAATTGAGTCCAACGAATTATTATTATTATTATTATTATTATTATTATTATTATTATTTGGGCCAGCAGACTAGTTTTTTCTTGGTCTCACGGAGAAGAAAGAGCGTTTCGGCTTTGTTTTTGTTTAATGTTGCCTGTAACTTTGGATATTTTGATTTGTAGAAAACGATAGATTCCTAAATTTTTTCCAACCCACACTATTTTTTTTAATCTTTGAATTTTAGACACGGAAGTACTTGGATGCCTGGTGTGTATTCTTTTGGGCTACAACACCAACGCTTTTCTCTTTATTCACATTTGGACTCTTTACATTGATGGGACATCAGCTTGATGCTGCAATGGTATTTAGGCTATATTTCAGCACATAATACCTTGATGATTTCAATTTTGGTTTCAAATGTTCTGCGTATCTAAGGAATAACATGAAGCCAGTATTTCTATAAATCATTGTTTCAGGTTTTCACATGTCTTGCTCTTTTTAATAATTTGATATCTCCTCTCAATTCATTCCCGTGGGTCATCAATGGGCTTATTGATGTGAGTTCCTTGTACCATGAGCTTAGAACATCTTCTCATACTTAGGCAGCAGTTATTATTGAGAATGGAAATGCCTCATTTTCCCTTGCTTTTCTGCAGGCTTTTATATCTAGCAGAAGGTTGAGCAGGTTCCTATGTTGCTCTGAACAAAAACCCAAAGTGGAACAGAATGTTAAGTTTCAACCAATTTTCTCAAATGAAAAATATGATCCTGTCTCCAATGATATGGCAGTAGTTATGCATGATGCATCTTGTACTTGGTCAAGCAGTAACGAAGACCAGAATTTGGTTTTGAATCATGTCACACTAAGTCTCCCAAAGGGTCTTTTGGTTGCAGTAGTTGGAGAGGTGCAATATATTCATTTATTTTAGCATTCCACTTTATATCTAATTGACTGTCTTATCTTTCTGAGTGTTTGCATTACATAGTAATCATATGGACAAATTAAAAAACATAATTTTCTACAACAGAGGTGCTCGTGCCTGCACTCAATGGAAAATTATAAACATGGATGTTGGGGGACATTAAGAAAGTAGAAAGTTTTAACATAAAGTCTGAGGTCTATTTGTAAGCAATGCGATCTATTGTGCAAAATTTTGGCGAAGCTTATTAGTGATTAACCATTTTCATATTCATGTCTTTTTTTTACTTAATGTCTCCATGTTCTTTCACTTCTAGAGGTTCCTTTCGATTTCTTGGTAAACTGTCAACAACAGCATTCTACCCGAGTAACAGACACAAGTAAAAAATAAAATAATACAAAATATTTGCACAATAGGATTTCTTAATTTTGGCAAAAGATACTTATCGGGTCAATTTAATATGAGAAAAATGGTATCTTTGCTTTAGTATGGCTTCTAGTAGAAATTCAGGAGGCCACAATTACATGCATATTGCTCTCTAGATTTTTGCCTCTTTCCCTCCACTGTATTAGCAAACCCTTAATTGCTTCTCCTTTTTATTCTCTAGAGATGATACATAGATGCATTTTCTATTCATAGCATGAGAACGGTTTCATATCGTATTTGTATGCAGAAGGACTCTGACAAAGTATTGCTAGGTGTATTATTGAGTGGGCATGATAGTGAAGACAGCTGTTTCATTCTTCTTTTGTTTTGATTTCAAGGCCTTTTATCTTTTTTCTCTCTTCTTTGCATGCAAAAGTTTATGAAGAAATTTCAAATAGAGTAGTACATTAATTTATGTGGTATGACATATAGAGATCTACGGTTTATATATTATTTTTAATTGTATCAGTAAGTCATTTACAGCTTCAACTACATTTTTCATTCTGTTAAAAAGTGAGAACAATACAAATAAAGTGACTTAGTTGTATTAGTAAGAGGTTTTTTACTTGTTGCTTTGATGGAAGAAGAATGAATTGGAACCTAGCAGTTGATGCAATTATAAATCTCCACTAGTATAGCTGTATGTTGAAGATCCAGCATTTTTTACATCCATGTCGCTACTAATATCTTATTTTCAGGTTGGTTCAGGAAAATCATCTTTGTTAAATTCAATATTGGGAGAAATGAGGCTGGTTCTTGGATCAATATATTCAAGTGGCTCTGTCGCGTATGCACCACAGGTCTGCATATTCATACTAGATTCTACACGTTTCTTTTAGCTTTTTACTTTATAATGTGATCCTATATTTTCATTTGTTAATATTTTAGGTTCCATGGATCTTATCTGGAACAATGCGTGACAACATATTGTTTGGGAAAAATCTAGATTCACAAAGGTATCATCCTATTGAGAGAGTTTTTTTCTTTCATTGTATGCATGTGTGGTGTTGGTGTGAGTTGGGATCTTATTACACTAGTGTAAGAATTAGGAACATTTTTTTCCCTCTATGCAATTAAATATTTTAGATGGGTTCGATCTCGGACAACCCATCCCTTCTCCCTCTATCAAAATAAAAAAAAAATTGTTATGGGCTGAACCTATGTTATGGAAGGCCATTAATTTTGATTCTCTTATTAAGGCTTATGTTGTGATTTTATTTCTTTCTTCAGTTTCTTGATTGTGATTTTATTTCAGTTGATTTATTTCCATCCTAGAATAGGTTTCCAATTTATTTAATAAGAATGGTCCTTAATTAAAATATTGTATGGAATAAGTTTTCCCTAAATAAATTTGGGTGTCTTTCTAACAAGTCCTAATGTTTCAGTCTCCCTTTAATGAGTTGAACTATTTATTACAATAGCTAGTTCCATGAATTGAAATAAACGGAAGACAATAGACTTTGACTCTCCTGTCAATCACCTTGTGACTCGATTATGCTCTCCTGTTCATAACATAAGCTAAGACTATATGATAAATGCATGATAAGTACGAAGATATATACAAAAAATAATATAATCCAATCAACTGAATTATTAGATATTTTGACAAGATTGGAATTGGTAAACTGGATTTTTGTGTTTTGAGGTAGAAATATGAGAGGATTCAAGTGAAATATAAGACATGATTAAAATATACTACCGAAAAGTGTAGAAAAGCAATTTTCTAGCTTTAGGAAAAACTAATTAACGCATAAAAATAAAGCAGAATTTAAGTTTTTGCAGAAAAAAGAAAACATAATTGATTTTCTGTTATTGAATATTTTCGAAAAATTACATCCCTTTACTGTCAATTTATAGACTCAAGTATTGGACTTTAGTTACAATTAGGAGTCCTAAGTACACAAGACATCTAACTCTATCTTTTAGGAAGTAAACTTTAATTTAAACTACTATTTACATGAGGACTCTAACTTTATCTTTAAACCTTAATTTAAACTACTATTTACATAAGGACTCTAACTCTATCGGATAATCTAACACTCCCCCTCAAGTTGGAGAATATACATTGTATAATCCCAACTTGAATAGAAACTTGTCGAAAGAAGCTTTTGGTAGTGCTTTTGTAAGTACAAGCCACTTGTTCTTCTTAGGAACATAAGATAAAAAGTTGTCCCACTAGTAATCTTTTTCGAGATAAAATGCCTGTCAAAACATGTTTAGTCCTATCATGGTGGGTGGATTTTTGAGCAATTTGTATGGTGGACTGATTATCACAAAAAATCTCAAACTTCTCCTCTTGGTTCACATTTAGCTCCTTCAATAGCTTTAACAACCAAATTCCTTCACACATTCTCAATGCTAAAGCCCTATATTCGCTTCAAAGATCGCTTCTAGATACAATTTTTTGTTTCTTACTCCTCCAGTCACTAGATTTCCCCAAACAAAAAGCAATAACCACTAGTTGATCTCCTTTTTTTCGTTTGCCCAACTTGAATCAATAAAGACAGTCCTTTCTTGAGTCTTTTTAAATAGCAATCCATTCCCTGGTGTCCCTTTCAAGTATCTCAAAATTCTAATTGTAGCTTCCATGTGATCTTCCCTTGGATCAGTCATGTGTTGACTAATAATATTAACTGGAAAAGCAATGTTGCAGTGCAGTTAATGACAAATAAATCAATTTTCCCACTAACCTTTGAAATTTACCCTTATCAGCTTTAGGTCTTGTGTCCTCTCTATTGAATTTTAAGCCTCTGCTTATGGGAGTATCAACTGGTTTGCATCCCAACATTTCTGCTTCATTAAGTAGATCAAGAACATATTTTCTACGGTTTATCACTAGACCTTTGCTCGACCTAGCAACCTCCATGCCTAGAAAGTATCCGAGCTTTCCTAGGTCTTTTGTTTCAAACTGTGTATTTAACAACCCTTTCAAGTGACTTATCTCTTCATCATCATCACTGTCGAATAATGTCATCCACATATACTATTAAAATAACCTTTTTTATTGCTAGAGGTTACCTTAATGAAGAGAGTGTGATCTGCCAAGGATTGTTTGTATCCATTTTCTAAAATCACCTTGGTGAATCCGTCAAACCAGGCTCTAGGTGATTGCTTCAAACCATAGATGGATTTATTAAGTCTGCAAACTTTTTGATCTCCTTTCTGACTTCAAGCCCGAAAGGCACTCTCATGTACACTTCTTCTTCCAATTTTCCATTAAGAAAGGCATTCTTAATGTCAAGTTGATGAAGCTTTGCCAAGCTTAAGAGAACTCTAATCGTATTTAGTTTAGCTGAGGCAAAGGTCTCATTATAATCAATTCCATAGGTTTGAGTAAAACCCTTGGCCACCAACCTTGCTTTATACCTCTATACACTTTGCCATCGAGTTATATTTTATGGAGAACACCCATTTGCATCCATTGGTTTCTTGCCTTGCGGAAGATTGTAATGGTCCAAGTATCATTCTTTTCAAGTGCTTCAATCTCCTCTTTAACAACCCTTCTCCACTTAGAATCTTTTAGAGCCTCCTCAATAGTGTTAGGTATCTGTTCTTTATCTAAGCATTTTGTCTGTAAAAGCCTTAAATGATGGCATTAGATTACCATAAGCAACATACCTCTGAATGGGGTGTTTTGTACATTGTCTTATCCCTTTCCTTTTAGCAATAGGCAAATAATCAAATTCAAGTAAATGAGAGAGAATCTAGAACATTACCTCTATCATTTTCATTGGCAATCAATTCAAGTCCAATTCTCGGCAAGTGTGAGATTGCAAAACAGATCTTAGAATAGTTTTCTTTTTCTGGTATAAACTTTCAATTGCTTAGAGGGTGAGGGGTTTGTGAGGAAGGTTTGGGTGAATTTCGAGGAGTAGTAACAATAGGTGAAGGATGGGAAGTTGTAGGTGTAATAATAGGTGAAGAAGTAGAAGGGTTTAAAGGAGTATGAGGTTCAAATAACAAAGGATTATTAGTAGGTAATAACTCAAGGTAAAGAAGGATAAACCTGATTGGTAGGAGGTGAAAAACATCACAATTCTCCCCGATTTGCAGCCGCATGGAAATAAGGTTCTGTTCAAAAGGTGAGATCCAAGGAAGTAAAAAATTTCGAGAGGAAGGATGATAACATTTGTAGCCCTTCTTAAGTGAAAGAATACCCGACCAAGACACACTTCAAGGATCGGGGTCAAGTTTTGACCTAGAGGGGCGTAATCTTTCACAAACACAAGTGCAACCAAAAACTTTGAAAGGGAGAATAGAGGCCAGAGGTTTAAAATCGGGTAACTCTCCAAAAAAAAACAGCTCTAGGTGTTCTGTATTGCTTGGCATTGATTAATGAGATTTTATTAACAAAGCCTCACCCCACAAATACTTAGGAATATTACTAGTGAACATCAAAGACCTTTACCTCCAACAAATGCCTATTTTTCCTTCCAATCCCATTTTGTTGAGGTGTATCCACACAAGTGCTAAGTTGAACAATCCCTTTTTGTTAAAAAATTCCCCCAAGGACTTGGTAAAATATTCACTCTCATTATCAGATTTGAAGATCTGAATTTTACTTCCAAATTGGATTTCAACCATATTGTAAAATTTCTCAAAAACAGAGGCCACTTCAGATTTATCCCTTAACAAATATGCCCAAGTTGTTCTACTATGGTCATCAATAAAAGTGACAAACCACCTACAACATTCTTCAAAGAAGGACCCCAAACATCACTATGAATTAATGAAAAAGGTTGGGAAGGTTTGTAGGAAGATGGTAAATAGGATGCTTTTTGTCATGTTTAGCGAGAAAACATATATGGCATTTAAAAGAACTTGGTTTTCTATTAACAAATAATTAGGGAATAATTTAGCAAGATAATCAAAATTAGGATGCCCTAACCTAAAATGCCATAACATTATATTATCAATTTTCCCTAAAAAGTCAAAGAGCAAGAAGTATTTGCTAGGGTAGATGGTTGATTTTCGAGGACATAGAGACCATTTTGCAAGCTAGCGATTGCCAAGCATCTTCCTCAATTCATTATCGCAAAAAACAACCAGATTGAAGAATAATGAACACTTCAAATTCTTGGAGAGTTTAAAAGAGAGAGGAGATTGCATAAGATTAGGCACAAACAAAACATCTTCAAGCAACAAATTATTTGAGGGTGAGCCACTTCTTTGATAGGAGAGAAAGAGCCATTGGCTGTTTTAATAGAACTTGTAGAAGATGAATCGAAAAACTAAGGAATAATTCCCTGTTTCATGTGATCGGATGCTCCAGTCGATGATCCCATGCTGATGCACCTTTGGTAGTTCCAGTGAGTAGGAGAACAAGTATTTAAATGCTTGTATGTATCCGGAGGGCTAAATCGCTTCACAGTTATTCTTTGTCGAACCTGAAATTTCTTGAAAAACTCCAATCCAGCAGCCTGCTCTGCTATGGACAGCATCTCAAAGGTTGTCGAAGGGGATCCCATTAAGAATTCTAACTAGGATCGATGTTAGACTGATACCATGTAGAAAAGCAATTTTCTAGCTTTAGGAAAAACTAATTAACACATAAAAATAAATGAATTTAAGTTTCTTGAAAGAAGAAGAAACAGAATTGATTTTCTGTTATTGAATATTTTCAAAAAATTACATCCCTTTACAATGAATTTATAGACTCAAGTATTGGACTTTAGTTACAATTAGGAGTCCTAAGTACACAAGACATCTAAAACTATCTTTTAGGAAGTAAACTTTAATTTAAACTACTATTTACATGAGGACTCTAACTCTATCTTTAAACTTTAATTTAAACTACTATTTACATAAGGACTCTAACTCTATCGGATAATCAAACAAAAAGTTGCAGGCAGACAAAGGTTATCAGCGATTAGATGAAATTGAGGAATAAGTCCACGATCTTTTTTTAAAGAAAAAATTATTTTCAAGCAATAAAAGCTTGCAGGATGTGACTTGGCTTATACATTGATCAGGTATGCAGATGCTTTACAGGCATGTGCTCTAGATGTCGATATTTCATTTATGGCTGGACGTGACTTGGCTTATATTGGAGAGAAAGGAACAAACTTATCTGGTTGACAGAGAGCTGTTCTTGCTTTGGCAAGGTTCATAATCTTCTTATACTTGTTGATGCTAGCTTCTGGATAGGTTAGTATCAAATATTGTTTAGTTATACTACAAAAATAATTGTTGCTATCTGTGTACGAAGCAGGGTCATTTATCAGGATTCCGATGTTTATTTGCTTGATGACATCCTTAGTGCAGTTGATGCACATGTTGCTAAATGGATTTTTCAAAAAGCTATTATTGGTCCTCTTATGGAACACAAGACTCGCATTCTCTGCACTCATAATGTCCAGGTTAGTCTGTGATTTTTGTTGTTTTTGCTCGATTATCAGCCATATATTTGTTTAGACAGCAGCATAAGGCTTGATTGTGTACAGCATAAGCATTTTTGGAACACTTTAGAAAGGCAACAATTACCCTAGAAATCTCTTGTATAAGGATTGTAGGTTGGTAAGTAATTTACCTCAGAATTGTTAGCTGTGCAAACTTTTATTTCAACTTAAGATAAATCTCCATGCAGAGACCCTTTAAATAAGCTGCAAATGGAGCATGAGTTGTCTGTTGCTGTATTTGTAGTTTTCATCTGGTTTTAGTCTATCCTTCACTGAGTTTGGTGCTCAGAAAAAAGTTAGATGTTGACTGTAGTGGTTGATAATACATATTAGAAAATTAGCTCATAGTAGTAATGAATACGATCATAAAGGAATTTATTAGTACATAATTCCAGTAATTTGGCTTTTTATATTTGATAATAGCCTTTCAACCTTAACAGGCAATATCTTCTGCTGACATGATTGTTGTAATGGAAAGAGGGCACGTGAAGTGGGTAGGAAACTCAGCTGAATTGGCAGTTTCAGCTTATTCAGGATTTGCATCAGTTAATGAATTTGATGCATCATATCTCCGTAGTAAATTATACAGCACAAATACTTCCGACATGGACAAACATTGTCTCCTTTCAGAGAAAGATACTTTGGATGTCCCATTGGAAGCACAAGAGATTATTGAAGCTGAGCAGAGGAAAGAGGGTAAAGTTGAACTTATTGTTTACAAGTAAGTTATTTGTTTTTGTGTTCATCATTTGTGATACTTTGTACTTGAATTTCTCAAAAGCATCTTCATCTAGGTTCTATTTTTTCTTTGATTGTTAGATTTTTACAATTCGTAATTGGTTTACCTTGGCAGAAAATATGCTGGATTTTCTGGTTGGTTCATTTCAGTTCTGATATTGCTTTCAGTAATTTTAATGCAAGCTTCTCGAAACGGAAATGATCTGTGGCTATCATACTGGGTTGATACGACAGGGATCAGTCAAGCCAAATACTCAACATCCTTTTATCTGGTAGCTCCCATAATTGGATATAAAATTGCAATAACCATGCATGCTATTCTCTTTAAAAAAGTTGTCAAATAAAATATTACACGATTGCCATGACCAGTAGTTTTCTTGATGGTTTCTTTGCATTTTGTGCCATTATACAAGGAGTAAGCATTTTGAGCACAATTTAGGTGAAACTATTATATCCTATATTGCATTTTTTCTTTTTGGGGAATGATTTTGGAACATTTCATTATCTTTAACCTGCTAGTTTGGTCTCTCTTTCTCACTTTTTGGATACTTTTTCATGCCATGGAAACAATTCAGTTAAACCATTTGATTTACTTTTAGAGGTGGATTCTCAAACAATTAACACATACACTTATGTACTGATTAAATAAAATCCCAAAAATATTGATGCCAGGAGCATGCTTGTAAAACTTATCCAAAGACCTGACAACCCGTTTAAACCAACTCAAAAAGTGAAAGACCAAAACTTTATGCAATCCAAGTTTTCACTAATTGCCACCTTTAGCAGAAACTCCAGCAGCCTGACTTAAATTTCTTGAAACTTGAACCAAACCAAATTGAGTTGACATGAAAAGACAATCAGCCTAAACATCAGAAAATGTAGTCTCAAAATCTTTTCATGCTCTGATATTTGATTGAAACTCTTCCATGGATCGAACTGCTTAAGAATCCCTCTTGTTTGACTAGTATTGTGTTTTCATCCTAATAATTATTTATGGTTGCATTTGTCACCTTTACACTTGAAGGGTTCAGATATACTCATGCTATGTTAGTCCTGTGTTAGGGATAATTTAAAGCAAATTGAATGGAAAGGGAGAGAAGAAGGGTGTGAGGACACATTATAGAGATGGGTATCATTTATAGGCCTCTTCTGTTTTCTGATTGAGTTATTAAATGGTGGTGCAGCTGGTACTTTGCATCTTCTGCATCATTAACTCTTCTCTGACCTTGGTGAGGGCGTTCTCATTTGCATTTGGTGGTCTAAAAGCTGCAGTTCAGGTGCATAATACACTGCTTAATAAGGTTATTAATGCTTCTGTCCAGTTCTTTGATCAAACACCAGGTGGACGAATACTTAACAGGTTAGACCGAGATTACCTTATTAGACATCATGGAAGTTTATGATGTATTAGCATGTATAAAACTTATTTGTTTTACCATATAGGTTCTCATCAGATCTCTATACAATTGACGATTCTCTCCCATTCATCCTCAACATTCTTCTGGCTAATTTTGTGGGTCTGTTAGGAATAGCAGTAGTTTTGTCTTAATGTTCAGGTATTTTGGACATCCATTATTTTGATTCTATGATCGTACGGATTTTAATAAATTAAATAACCCTAGGGATGAACTTTTGATGAAAAAATTTACTTAAACTTTGTAGGTCTTTTTCTTGCTTCTACTATTGCCATTTTGGTACATCTATAGCAAGCTACAGGTATTTGCTTAACTTTGTCATTTCATTCTTTGAAACAAATTTATCATTTATATGTTCTTACAGGGCTTAAGGAGGTTTATCTGTATATATGAGTTCATGCATAAATGCAAACTTGTTTAAATTGAGAATGGTGGGGAATAAATGAAATTTTCAAATTTCAAGAAACAAAATGGCTGGTAACTAGAAGAAATGGAGCTGAAGATATACAAATTATTGGACAATTATAAGTATTAAGCTGGATGTGAAACCCTTAGTTTCCAGAACTTGGTTTATCTATTATGATTGATACAAAACTAATGAAAAAAAAAAGAAACCGACTTTGAAACAAGGTAGAGTTCAGTAGATCCTCTTGATTAACAATCAATGAGGCTCATTTTATGTTTGAATCAGTTGTTTAGTTAGGTACTCTTTACTCAGTCAAAAGTTCTGTAGTTCTTCTACAGGTCAACATCTATGGAACTGTGAAGATTGGACAGTGTCTCACGCTCTCCAATTTATGCATCCTTCACAGAGACACTTGATGGATCATCAACTATACTAGCTTTCAATTCTGAGGTAGATTTTGGATTAGTTCTTTTAGATGTTTGTAGGTCAAAGGAGAAAAGCAAAACCGTTCCAAATACAGTGCTTCAGAAAGTTCTGAATTCATTTTGCAGAGATTATTTTATAGTTAGTATTAGCTATTTTTCTTTTGTATGAAAAGGAGTTCGACCTTATCAATATATGTCACATATGTTATTACGGTTGTCAATTCTGTTGTTTATTTACAGATAGTTGTGACTTGTGATGCTTTAATCTGCATGGGACAAAATTTGTTATTCTTGCCTTTTGTAAGACTGCTTGTCTTAAAAATGAAAGCTATTCACCCTATACCTAGAAGTACTTTATGAGTTGAATTTTCCATGTTGAAATTGTGAAGATAAACTGAAGATGCAAGCATTATAGTTTGTTTAAAAAGAAGCTAGAGAGCTCATAATTACTCTGCTATTTATGAATGGAAGCCACATAGAAAGATGATATAATTGAGAAAGGAAAAGAACCCGATTGATTGTTATGACTGTATCTGAACAGGATTATTTCTTGGCTAGATTCACTGAGCTAGTAGAACAGTATCAGAGAACTTCATATTCAGAGTTAATAGCGAGCATGTGGCTTTCCCTCGCCTTCAGGTATATTGGCATCTGTTCAAGAGTTAGCTAGATATTCCAAATCTTTATGCATTGAAAGACTAAGTTATACTTCGAAGTTATACCTGTAATCAGTACTGTTCTTTCTTATTCTACAGTTATTAGCCGCATCCATAATCTCATTTATTGCTGTGATGGCTGTTATTGGATCTCATGGCAGTTTACCAATTAGTTTTGGCACCCCAGGACTGGTATATTCCTGAATTTCTTCGAAGTTGAACTTTAGGTTACTCATTTTAGGAATAAAAGGAAATGATTGAAGCTCTTTAGTATTTCCATAAATTTGGGAATCAAATGGATAATCTGGGTCCTATGTTCTTCTACAGGTAGGATTAGCTCTTTCATATGCATCTCCAATTGTTTCCTTGTTGGGAAGCTTCTTGACAAGTTTTACTGAAACGGAAAAGGAAATGGTTTCAATGGAGAGAGCTCTTCAGGGGTAGAGATAGATCTTTTCTTTCTTTGTTCATATATATTCTTCTTTCTGATTATATGCTGATACTCTTCTTTCCAGTATATGGACGTGCCTCAAGAAGAACTCCATGGATTCCAGCATTTATGTTCGAGTTGGCCTTTTCAAGGAGTGATCGAGTTTCAAAGTATTACCATAAAATATATGCCATCTTTGCCAGCAGCACTAAATGATATCACCTTTACCATAGCCAGGAGGGACACAGGTTAAAGAGATTTGCAGTTTGTTAGTTTCAACTTGGTCACTCTATGACTTGAAGTTCTTAGTTGGGATGCAGATTTCCCTGATGGTGTATTTTTAAATATTCTCAGGTTGGAATTGTTGGAAGAACCGGTGCTGGAAAATCTAGTGTTTTGAATGCCCGTTTTCTCCTAACCCCATTATGTGGGGGAAGGATTTTGGTTGATGGATTGAACATAGTTGATATTCCTGTTAGAGATCTCCGTGCACGCTTGGTTGTTGTTCCCCAGAGCCCATTTTTATTCGAAGCATCATTAAGGTACTCATCTACAATCTAATGGGATTGGCATATACGGTGATAATTTCAAGTGCCCTGGTAATTGGGGTAGGTAGGGTAGGATATCTACGACTCTACGCCGAGTTCCCTGGTAATTGGGGTAGGCAGGATAGGTGAACTTCTACGCCGAGCGCCCTGGTAATTGGGGTAGGCAGAGTAGGTGAACTTCTACGCCGAGCGCCCTGATAATTTTGGTAGGCAGGGTAGGTAAACTGGACTCTACACCAAGCACCCTGGTAATTGGGATAGGCAGGGTAGGTAAACTAGACTCTACGCCAAGCGCTCTGATAATTGGAGTAGGCAGGGTGAATGATTGTGACATGGATGGAAAGTTAGTGTTTTCAGGTTATAATGGTGCCTTTAATTAACGAAGGAATTCCTTCTGTTCAGTCGACGAGGACGTCGAGAAGATGGTGCAAAGGAGAAGCGAGACAAGTTGTGTGTTTGATATTGGATAACATTAAAGCGGGTTGGCTTGTGGGAGAATATGTTATAAATTGCTGGGAAACTAGGATGCATGAGTTCACAAACAAGGTTGTTGGAGTGGGTATTGGTGTACATTCACTTGGCAAATGATGAAGGCATAAGGCAATGTGTACCAACCAGGTATCGCTCGAGACTTGTATGAATATGTTATCATTGATGTATTCGCTTGTATATCTTGTAGTACAAGTAATATAAAGAAAGGCAAAGTACATTTATGTATCGTAGTGGCAACTAGAGATCATTTTACATCATTAAGCAACTAAGTGTAATGTGAGCCTATACTTGCCCACTTGGATAGTGGCTATGTGGTGACATATTCTATGTGTTAAAGGTCTCACTATAAGGTGGGACATGTTTGGCAAAGGTGCTTAATGTCGAGGAGCAAGTCATTGCATGACGAGTCGTAGTTCACTTTTATATGGCCAGTGGGTCGTTATTTGTCTTTTGCTTGAGCCACAATCAGAGTAAAAGTAGGGAGCATGAATCTAGCACTCGATATTGAAGAAGTGGAACTGGGTCATAATGAGTTCATGATCGAACTAGAAGGTCACGTATATGCAACGTGGTCATAAGGAAATCAAGAGAACCCAGGATTGAGGCTTGAATTATTCGCTTGAATGTTCAGATGATGGAACTAGAGAAGCGTATGAAATCAAGCACATATCAAAGATAAGCTACCACAGATGTCCATATCGACTCACCAGTTGATGGAGAACTAGTTTCAACATCGATGAGGACATCGATAGAGGAAGCGGGGGAGAATGTCAAGGTCGTCTCTTATTATATTCCGGCCCTACCTTGACAACCCTACTCGAGACCGAGCAGAGGTGGACCGAACGATGACATGATCAATCCCTGAGGAGCTATCAAATCAAGGATGCAAGTCAAGGTCGCCTCTTATTATATTCTGGTCCTCATTTGGGACGAAGCAATGTCTACTCGCGTCATACTTGGTAAGTTTATTTAGTTCTTTAGGGGGAAGTGATATGGTGTTGGGTCTGCACCATCCTCCTCGCTATGACTAGTAGCCAAGTTGCCTTGGTGTAAGTGACCTCATCCTAGGCTCATGTGGGGCCTAGGTGTGCGGGCATTAGGGCCAAGTGGATGGCACAATGTCTCTTTAGGAGGATCTCCTAGGGACGGTTTGGGGCGAGAGGGCCCCATATCATGCTTGTCGTGCAAGTCAGGGGTTAGCAGCTAGCATTCGCTATGCCCCGCGGGATACGATATTCAGTGTGCGTATTGCCTGAAGAATCATGAGATGACGGTTCCGAGTTAAGTCCTTGAATAAAGGACATGTTGAAGGCTGATTTGTCTGGGATGAGTCCCTTTCAAGTACCGTACGGCATGTCGAATCGAACCTGGACGACATGGCCGTAACACCTTGCACGTGCTCTTCTCAAGTCTTCTAAGGTAAATTAAAAGACGACGCTTTGATGCTAAATAAAATGAAACGATCCAAGTCTATTGAATAAACTGATTGCTAACTGGAACTTGGCGGTTTTACTTGCTTGGTTCGAAATGTTCTCACAGTCTTTTGCAATGGAAATTAAATCCAAATTCCTTTCCATTTGAAGATTTAAGTTTAAATAAGGAGACGATAACACTAAGAAGATAAATTAATGAGATTAAATTCAAATGTAAGACAGTAGGCAAACCGATATGTTATAGTGTTCTGCATAAAAGGGAAGCGAGTTTGGGTTGGCTAATAGTTTTGCTTGGCCTTTTCTCCACAGATTGTATGTATAAATGTTCAAAACAAAGAATGTTGCTTTTATCTTCGTGAAGAAACAATATTAGTACTTTCATTCGTTATTGCAGCAATGCGAATGAAATCTTGATTGGCGAAGGAGGGAAAGAACTAACTGTATTGAATATATATTAGGTTCTTTGTTTGGATGAATGCACAGCAAGTGTTGATATGCAGACAGCTTCAATTTCACAGAAAACTGTATCCACCGAGTGCCGAGGAATGATAGCGATAGTGATCGCAATCGCACACCGTATTTCAACAGTTTTGAATATGGACAATGTGTTGGTTCTGAATCTAAGGAACCCTGGTGCGTTTTTTTAATTTCTTCCTTGGTTGTTTTTACTGGTCGAGAATCCCCCTACCCTATCCCCATCCCCATCCCCATCCCCATCCCCATTTCAACTCATTCAATCTTGCACTTGTACAGGTTGAGGATGGTAACCCAAATGCACTTGTACAAGATGAATCCTCCATATTTTCAAGCTCAGCTAAAGCGTCTACAATGTAGGTGGTAGAAATAGAATCAATCATTTTGTTATTTTTGTACGCATAATAATGAACAAGGCACAGGTAGGAGAACTCCAAATGTAACTTTTTAATCTGTTGGAAACTTGAAAGCAAACTTGTTTTACTCAATTATAATCTGAATCAATAATTATAAACATTAAAATAAGTACGCACAATGGCAAACAAACCCTCAATGTCTTTTTAACTAAGGTCTTGTTTAATGACATAATAACGTAAAGGGTATAATTGTAAAAACAAGCACACATTGAGGGTTTTGTTTTGCTATTATGGTTTTTTTCTATTCTTATTTATAATTTATCTTATCTTTAAAATAAAACATTTAAAAACACTACCTACTGATCGAACACAAGATTAGTATATATATATAAATCTTTTATCACTCTACTTCTAATATTTTTTCACAAATATATATTTTATATAAAATATTTTATTCAATCACATCGTGAGTGTATCAAAATATAATATTTACTAGTTTTAAGCTCGTGCATAGCACATTAGTGAATTATATACTAATAAATTATAAGTTCAATAATATAGTTCTATTTAAAAATAAAATTATTTGTTATCAAGGTAAAGAAAATTGAAAGAATATTGGAATATAACTCAAAACAATTTATTTCTAATCTTATATTTATTTTAGTTTAATTTTTATTTTAATTATATTTTTATATTTTATAAATTTTCAAATAACATTATTTTATCTAAACAAATAATAATATAAAATAAGCTCAAACATTCAAAAATATATATATATATATATATATATATATAAATCAAGAGTACAAGACACATGATAGCAAAAGACAAACCCCTTCAACGATTACTTGAACTTCTCTACTATTAGATCAAATAATAAAACTCATTAGTCGGAGGAAAATAAGTGATTAAAAATATCTTAAAGATCGATGATTAAAACAAAATAAAACCGTAATGTTATTAATTTAATGATCAGAATAGAATGATCCAAAATTTAGAGATTAAGTAGTTTATCATTAAAATTTTATTGTAGTTTAAATGTAACAAAGCTAACTTTCCTGCGGATTTCCGTTAAATTAAGACCCGTTGGAAACTTTTCTAAAAAAAATTATTGGCGTTTTGTTTAATATATACATGAAATAGAAAAAAAGATGGCATACTTTGTATGGTCATAAAATTACTTCAGGTATCCAGAATATATATTTTCTCATTTTGGGTTTCAGATTTGAACTATAAGGAATGAGTAGAACAGTTTAAATATGGCAAATAACACGAAACAAGCAGAGAAGAGAAGTCCATATGAGTTTATTTCTTTAAGCTCATTTCCATTGTTCAACCAATCCATCACCCTCCCAATTCTCAAATTTAAATGAACAGTTTTCAAGGAAAACAATAGATAAAATTACAAGTCTACTAATAAATAAATAAAAAAAAAACAATTATATAGAAATAATTTTTAAGACTATCTTTTATATTTGAAAGAAAAATATTAATAGGAATAATTCATCTATTTGAATTATCACAAACTCAAATAAAGTAGATTCTGTGATTTTATTTTATTTTTTCATGAATTAATTTAATTGATTAAGAGAAAGTAGAACTTGAGTTGTGGATGGGTAAATTGAGCTATGATATAATGAGTATCTATGGTATATGATTTGAAATGATTAATCAATTGATCGGATACCATTTGCTTTTTGTTTTTTTCAAAAAAAGATTCTAGTTTTTTTTTTCTTTCAATTTTGATTTAGGCAAATAAAAAATAAGTGCTTAAAATATACCATTTTTGAACTTTAGGTGCCTAAAGTATTTTATTGTAAACATAGGTGCCTAAAGTTTCAAGAGTTATAATTTTAGGTGTCCGACTGTTAAAAAAAATTGTTATCCATTTAAAACGCAACACATGGCATGAATATTGATTTTTTTAATTATTTTTGAAAAAATTAAAATTAAAATTTTTAAAAATCCTGAAATTTACAAAAATGTTCAAATCAGTCCCTAAATCTTAAAATTCTCACCGCTGCCGTCTCCGACCACACCCGTTCGGTTGCCGAACCCAGCCATCCATTTCCCCCAACTCGTTGTCGCCAGAAACCAGCAAACGGTGTGTCAATCGAACGATTATTTTACGTTCGACGTTCAATGTTTGGTTGCCACATTGTTTGTTAGTTTTTGGCGACGACGAGTGAGGAAAAATAGTCGACTGGGTCCGACGACTGAAAGGGTGGGGCCAGCGACGGCAGCGGTGAGGATTTGGGGGCTATTTTAGAAAGTTTTAGAATTTCAAGATTTTTTTGTAAAATTTTAAATTATTAAAAAATAATTTAAAAAATTAAAAATAACACGTGTAAATTTTGTATTGGTTAACAGTTTTTTTAACGGTAATTAACTACTAGGCACCTAAAATTATAACTTTTGAAACTTTAGGCACCTAAAGTTCAAAAAAGACATACTTGAGGCACTTATTTTTTATTTAAGCCTTTGATTTATTAGTTCAAAATATAAAATAATTATTTTAATTTTATTATTAAGTGGAAAATTTTCTAGTTAAAAATTATTAAAATTCTAATAAATTTCGGCCCACCAAAATTATCTCAATGACATGGCTACTGATTCCTTGTGTAATGTGATTTGCCAAATGCCAACTTGGGCTGCTTTGGCTCCAAACCCTCAAGGGCATCTTCTTGAGGATGGGACACGTGTTAGACGGGGAGAGCATTGAGCAGTGGTCCCGAAATACTGAAATTCACACCTCCACAGATGGCTGGAATTGGATTTTATTTTTTAATGAACAGGATTTTAGTTTTATTAAGTTAATGCATAAAATAAAATAAAATAAAAAAAGTTATTGTGATATTCTATCTTTAGATTTTAATTTTAATTTTCTTTATTGGATTTGATTCTCAGCCGAAAGGGTCTATACTTTGTACTATAATAACATTATTTGGAAGACAACAGATCAATTAATTATTTAAATTAAAGCTACTTATAAAAGTAACACCACGTTTTTTCAATTTCTTAAATTAAATATGGAAACAATGATCACTAATTACCATTCGATTCATTTCCTTGATCTAGTAATAAGATAATCATCACCGTAAAAAGAGTCAAATATCTCGTGGGTCAACAAAAATCAACGGTGAAGAAGGTCGAGATTTCAACCAATCAGAGGACCCACATTTTTCATCGGACCCACCATTAAACTTTTTATGCACCATAAATCCTCGGACATAGAGAACTTCCTCCAATGTGGGATAACCTCTCGAACCGGGTCCCTCTGCCCCACCTCCGCCACCACTGCCCCGCACCCATCATCGTCACGGCCCATGTTATGGGCAAAGGCACAAAGGGATTTCATCAGCCGGGCTCCATTCTTGCCTTCCATGTGTAAACCGTACAAAAAATAGACCCAAAAGTTCCTGAAAACATCGGGAAACGAAGGCAACATTAGCCAAGGCATCCAAGCATCAACCACCCTGGAAGCCATGCAACAAGCGTACTTCAACGTTGACATCCCTTTAACTTGCAACCTGAACAATTGCTTCGTGCTCCAAACACTCGTAACGGCGAAACTCCGTGGAAGAATCCCTGTTTTCGGATCCCATTTCGGGAGACTCTTCTTTGGTAAGGCCATGAATGTTCCCAAACTCAACTTGTTGCACAAAATCTGATCTATGTCTCTAGGGAAGAATTCCGAGTTTGCGAATACCCTACGGTAAAGGGTCTCGGCCATCTTCGGGTTGAGTTGAACTATGGCGATTCCCGAGCCTAACGGCTTGTAATGAGCATGAACAGGCTGCACCAGCATTGTGGGGGTCCGGAATTTGGTGTACTCAAATTTTCTGGTGAACAAATTGATGGATGCTTCATTGGTGCAATCTGTGGCCATATATACATACTCTGCTCCATTCTGCTTGCACCATTCTTCTAATTTTTGAACCAGTTTTTTCCCGATGCCAAGCCTCCTGCGGTACAAATATAATTTCGTTGAATCAATTTAACAAACACTTGATGAGATTGAAAATTAACAGGCGTAATTATCGATTAATTAACAATAAAGGCACTGTGGAGTGCATAATAAAGTAAAGTTAAACACAATTATAAGAAGCATTAACCAATATAAAAATGTGATGAAAGAATCAAGAGTAATTCATAATAAAGAATGACCTAAGAACAGGCGGCAGCATCAAAAGAATTCAGCAGACAGTTGAGTGGACCATTAGGAAGAAAGAAGCATATATAATTTCAACGGCAATTTGTTTTTCTTTTATGGGAATAAGTAATTTATAATGAAGTGGATTCTAAACAAGTGTCAGTGCAAGGCTAGCTGTCATTTGCTCCTTTCCATTCTACGATACGACCGAGCAACATTATGTTTTTCTTTTAATTATATTAAGAAAACTAAATCTATGATTAAGACCCTGAAATATCATGTACAAGAAAAAACAGATTAGCGCATCACGTTCATCTTTACAGTTTTTATTGCCCGGCTGAAGTAACCTTAGATTTCATTAGTTTATTTTTTTTTCCTACCAATTACTAATAGGTCCAATGAAATAAGATACTAGGTTCTTTAAATAAGAAGAGAGTTCAAGATGATGTTGAGCAAACTAAATTAAAAGATTTGGGTTAAGAATATATATACATATAAACAGATAGTTTATTTACTCTCAATTGTAATCACAACATAAAAATAATAGTAAAAGAGTATTTAACTTATATCCTGACAAAAATCAAACAAAAGAAATTTGATGATGTTTGAAGAAACAAACATGTATTTATATGTATATGTATATGAATATACCTGTGGAAGGAGCAACCCTTAAACCCAGAATATAAGCTAACTTTACATAAACTGAATGGCCTCTTGTCACTGTTTTTATGCAGCCTCTTATAACTCCTACTATCTCTCTTTCTTTTCCACATTCTGCTACCTGTGATTCAATCCAATACACAATAATTCATCATTTTTCATTTCTATATATATTCACAGAAATAAAACCAAATAAAAATAGCCATGCAATTCTTGCAATGGTGGGATGTGTTTATTATATATGGTATACCAGCATGATGTGAGAAGGGAAATGGCGGACTCTACAAATGGGGTCGCCTAAAAGGTCAGCCACAAGTGAAGGCTTTCCTCCTTCCCCGATTTCGCATCGTCTCTCCATCTCCTCCACCCCCGCCTTGTCTTTCTCTTCATCGTACTCTCTCACCACCACTGATTTATCGTCCCCCCGCCGCCGTCGGCGAATTCACAGCTGCTATTTTAAGTGACATATTTGAAAGAAAGAAAGAAAGGAAGAAGCTAAACAATTCTAAACTGATGGAAGTAGCAGTGGTGATATAGTGATAATAGGCAAGTATTTCTCTCTGTGTGTTTTATAGTTGGATTTGTTTTTCCTTGGTTTCATCTCTCTCCATATATAAGGAGTGGATTGTCTGATGTGCAAAGTATTTTAGCAGTTTTTAACGGAGTTTATTCCATTTTTCTAAGTATGACATGATGAATCATTATTTTCTCATTTTTATTTAAAGTTCAATTATTAACACATGTTTGAACCCATCAAGTATTCACAGTGAAAAAGAATATATTGAAAATTTTAGGTGATTCAAGTTCTATCAGTTTGTTTGTACAATGTGTGTTTATATATTATCTTAAAAAAATAGTAATATATATATTTATATAAACTTGAAAATAATGTAACAAGCACAATACACAATCATATATTTGTACTTGAAAATAATTTATATTGAACTCAACAAGTAGCTTCAATAAAAAAGGATGATACTCATACTAAGAGACTTGAGTTTCAATACCTGTGTGTGTTGTCAAAGGTACGAAACACAATACGAACAAATCAATTATAGATAGATAAATTAATAGATATATTTATATGGTTACAATTATTGCTTTGTAAGGTTTCCAAACACGTTTATCATCAAGTGGTATTTCATCAGGTGACTATAATGGCTATATGATGATGAAAATCATGACAACAATATAATTGAAGTACTCTAATGGAGATTGCATGAAACAATGATAGCAGAGATGATTAGAGATAGTGGAGCTTAGCATTAGTGCTTTATGATGTGGCCTAATTATCATTACGGATAACATTAATTTCACCCAACTCAGGGGTACGATTTCAATACCTTAATTATAATATTTTTTTTAGTAATGTTCAAATGAAAGGTGCTTAATGTTGCATATAATTATAGGACAGGTGTAAGATCAGTGAAGAGCATGGAACCTTCCCCCATTGTGCTGAAATTGTAGCTAATGAACAAATATTATATTTCCCCTATAAATTGGACAAAAATTCTCACCCTTTTGGTGTCCTTTCTATTCCCAACACTAAAAAAAATTAAATTCTATGCTTTAACTCTAAATTTTAAATCATAAACCATAAATCTTAAAAAATACACATTACTCCTAATTCCCTAAACCCTAACTTTAAATTTTATTCCTAAACCTTAAACTTATTTTTTTAGTATGGGACATAAATAAGGATATCGAAAAGGGGAAGGGAATTTATATTCCTTTAAATTTGAAACATGGTGATGCAAAAGAAAGAGTGGCCAAAGAGTAGCAAAGCAAATCCCCCCATTAAAGGAAAATTAACCTTAAATACATGTTGATGTGTGTGCTTTAGTGTTGTGGCACAGATGAGATAGGATATACCAAGAGTGGGACAACAGATAGTCCAAGCAACAATTGTCACATTTGTTGCACTCAAAAGATTACCCACATTACCAAAACAAGGAATGGATACATTACCCAATCCTTAATTTGAAATAATTGAATTGTACAATGTTGCCTTTATCTTCTTTTCTTATTATGTTTATTCATTATCCAAAATCTAGTTAATGGAAAAGGGGTACCTTATATAATTTTTATTTTCTAAATTATTTTATGTAAAGAAATAAAAGCTCCACATCTAAATTGATGTGACCAATATTATAGCAGGGTGGGGTGGGAGAATTATAGTGATTCTGATTCATTTAAACATGAGGATTACAATCTTAATTAGTTCTCAATATCCCTTAACAGTTTTGGTGTACTGGCTAACGAGAATGTTTTAGTCTAAGTTGACATTAGGTTTCGGATTCGGATAACTTCCATTAAAATCAATTAATTATTTTAATTTTGAACACAAGATTTATAAAAGTGGTAATTTATGGGGTTGTTTTAATGCTTGAAATGATATGAGAGTACATTAAAATACTTATACAAGTGTTTGTACTTGTGGAAACAGATGGTCAGTTTGAGGAAAAACTTTAAATAGGTCATCATATATAAATGCTTACAACATAATTTCATGGTCTGTCCTTTGTAACCCTTGTTATTTGGTGAAAAATTTGTACCCATATATATGGCTGGAAGATTCTCAAGATTTGGGGACCTTAAAATTATCAGACTACATTCATGTTCCTTCCACTCAACATTTGCTCAATTCTGCCATGGCAATCAGTCAATTTTTCCACCAACTTGTTGCTTTGGAAAGTTTTATGAGTAAGAATTTTTTTAAAAAAAAAAACAAGCCCCTTTATCCAGAACAATCTCAGGGATTATCAAAGTAGTCCTTCAGCCAAATTATACATATCCTCAAAAGGGCATCTCCACAGCTTGTTTAATTCCCTGTTTATTACTTTAACCATAAAATACTGCATATTTAGGTTAATAGTGTGGTCCAGTTCTGTATTAATGTTATATCTTTGTGGTCCAGTTGGTGTAATTCAATACCAATTAGAATGTTTGATGTTATTAAAAGAATGAAATCAGAATAGTTTAGTCTACTTGGTTTATTAATGGGTCCGAAATTTAAATTTTAATCTTCATTCTTTTCTGATCGACCTAGATTACGATATCTTAATATATATATATATATATAAGAATAAAGAATATTTTTGTTCAAAGACCACTGTTGTGTGGTGAAATAATGGAGTCTTTGATAGAAAGAAAAATACGGTTCCATTGTATCTTTCTTTTTCAATTCCCTTTGAAGATTTTTTCTCTTTTCCCACTTTTTGAAGGATACTAAATTCAAACGGACCCTTTTGCCTGTGGTTATTATCAACCCAATTGTCCATTCAAATAGTAAAAAATGAATTTTTACAGTAAAATTCTCCAGGAAAAAGAAAAAAAAAACAACTTTCTTACATTCTAGTATTTGCTGTAATAAAATTGATTACAGTATCCACGTAAATATTCTACTTTTAGATTAATGCCAATTGCCAACTTAAGAATGAAGCAATCTCATCCATAAAAACATTATGAAGGAGATAATTATGAAAAAATGGCATCGGGGGAGAATAATTCTGAACACAATTATTCCTTAAGAGTATGATAAGAAATTCCCCCATGGAGTTCGATAAGCAAGAGCTGGGAAGGAATTGATGCAATTTCCCTTTTACACTGCTTTACATTATACAAATCCATCATAGTTTATGGTCTCTTTTTTTTTTTCAAAGAAATATTATGAAAACAAACTCCAAGTGGTACAATGAATCACTTAGCATTCATTGTATGTCAAGTATTCCTGTCGTTTTATATGTCTACCAACTGGTCATCTGACATGTTTCTTTTGCTTTTTCTACATGCAACTATCAACTATGTAAGTAACTCTTTTTTTTATACCTTTTGATTCCAAATAGTATACTTGTCCTGATTAAGATTGGATGGCCCTAGCACGAATGGGTCTGGTTGTAACATAGATATTTTAGAGCTGGTTTGATTAATTCTATCAAATTTTTATTAACATTTAAAAATAGTAAAATATATTTATAAGGTAGTATTTATATCCAATTTCAAATCCAATTAAACTCATATACGTCTATCAAATTCGAGTCACTTAGGCGGAACATCTCGCACTTTATTACCGAGATCATTCATTAGATCCGGAAGTATGCATATGTAGATACATATAATAGTTATAAAAAGGGGCAAGGGCAAAGAAGCAAAATCCAAATGCATTGATTATTTTAAAACCCTAAAATGTATTTAGCCACCCTATGCGTGAAATAAATTAATATATTACATTTTTGCAACCTTTTATATTCAAGAATGATATTGATAATTGATCGGGATATTGTTCCGTTTGAAGCAACTAGATCTTTCAAAACAAAGAAGAAATCCATAATTATCATTACAAAGTGTCGGTAGAAAAAAAGAAAAAGACAGGGATGAACAAAAAATTTTATATTTTGAAGTACTATATAAATTTATATGATTCTTAATACTTGATTAATTTATCTTTATGTATATTTTAATATGTTTTGTGTTCATATTATATATTAATTTATAAGTCTATGCGATGTCTCAATTCATACAATCTTTATAACATATTTTATTTTAATTATTTTTCACATATATTTATCTTCCATTTGTTATACATTATTCTATCCAAAAAATTAATATAAGTTTCAGAAACATAACCAATATAATAATAATAATAATAATAATAATAATAATAAAAAGGCAAAAACGAATGAGGGTCATGGGACGAGTTGTGCATGTTCCAGCGGCTCTCTCTAAAAAGTAACCTAAAATGCACTAAACATTGGAGATAAACATGCAAACTTTAACCCCTTTTTTGTAAATTTACGCGACTAAGATTAATTAAAAATATTAATGATTATAGAAAAGCAAATGATGAGTCTACCACGCTCGACGAACACTGTTGAATACTGCTAACGATAAACACCGCTGAATACCATTAAATTAATTTATAAAGATTAAAAATCTAAAGGACTCAACGTATAATTATAAATTATTTAAAATAAAATTTCAATTAAATTATTTTTATATATTATATTTTTTAAATTTTAAATAATTGAATTAAATACCAACCTTAGTCAATTTAAAAAATAAAAAAAACTAAACCCAAAACTCAAAAATCAAAACCTTAAACTATAAACCCTAAACTCAAAACCCTAAACCCTAAACCCTAAACACAAAACTCTAAATCATAAACTTAAAACCATAAACCCTAAACTCTAAACCCAATATTTGAATTTAGGATTTAGGGTTATAGTTTAGGATTTTGAGTAAATTGACTAAGATTGATATTTGATCCAATTATTTAAAAAAAGATTAATATATATATATATGAAAATTAATTTAATTTAAATTTTATTTTAAATAATTTATAATTATATGTTGAGTACTTAAGATTTTTAATTTTTATAAATTAATTTAATGCAAACTTTAATATTCATTTTTTAATGATTTTTAGCGATCTAAGATTAATTAGCGTATTAATTATTTTCAAAAACAAATGACTTTTTTCTCTTTTCTTCTTTGCACTTGGCATCACATGGAGGTTTATGTGGGGGTGTGGTCCATAACCTAAAGAATTTTAAGGACTCGTATAATAATGCCTGCGTACTACTTTAACTAATTAATTAATAATTTATAATAATCATTTCTATAATATAACACTTAATTACTGTTTGCATAATCAACATTTTTTAGAGCAGGTAGTTAAAACTTTTAGTTGACACCCTCGTTTTATCTTAGGTTGTGGGTTCAAGATCTAATAAGAGCAAAAAAAAATTTCCCTAAGTAAAAATTGTTAAAAAAAAACATTGTTAGCATAAAAAAAACTTCTAGGAAGCCAATTTTATTATAAAAAAAGGCTGCAAAGACAAAATGAAATTTGTGGTACCGTACATTGTTAACATTATTAATTATTAACAATGGAAGGAAACCTATTTAACTAACACTGATTTGTTTATTATATTATAACGGATTTCCCTTCTGAAGGATCTAGATAAATTTACATATAATCGTGCATAGGATGCTAAAAGATACTCAAATCCAAGTCGTCATGATCTTATAGGGTGCAGTTTTTTTTAAAAAATATCAAATTTTTGGTCTAATCAATTTTTTTTTATTAAAATTTTAAATATTATAATCAAATTTAAACATACTCGAACTTACCTTTTTTGTATGTTTCAACAACGATATTAATTGAACTAAGATCTAATAGGCAATTAATACATAGTTCAAGAGTAATTACATCACAATTAAACATTTTAATTACTCATTTGATTAAAGTGCAACTCGTGCAAAGTATTTGAATAGATATATATCAAACATGTTGATTAAGGAATAAGAATCTGAGTTCAAATCATAGGCTAGAAAATTTAGATATGATCGAGTTTGCAACAACTTTGGTGGGTATAATAACTAAAGGAAGCTATAAACTAATTAAAAGCTGCTTTGCAAAAGACCGTGGAATTATAGCCACTGAACTAATTACATAATCTTTTTTTTTTTGTCCATTTCGTGCCTTCGGAAAACACTGTTATGTTGTCAATTGCAAGAGATCAGTCGAGAAATAAATTAGTATACTTGCAATTATAATATTAATTCTGTAGAAAAAATGGGTTAATCCAAAACAAATAATCAAATATAAACGAAAATAAATCAAATACAATTTAAAGTAAATTTACAAATTCGAAATAAACCAAAATAAATCATGTTGAAGCCTGCACGAACACAGTTTCCTTAAGACAGTCTCCCAGAATACAACGATAGATGATCTTCAACAGTAGCACGACTGTAGAGATCACAAACGGAACATTGCCTTTGCCTATCACCGAAAATATCAGAGAATTTTGAAGAAGATAGTTTTTCGAGAGTGAATAAAACTGAGAAAAATGCTCGTTATTTATAGGGGAATTGAGGAGGGAAAATATGGAAAATATAATATTCCGAATTAATGGTTGATCGAATTAAAACGGTAACAAACTGTTAATACCATATTCAAAACGGAATATTTTCATGAGTAAATTTTCCCTTTTTACTATCATCAATAAGAAAACCTTTAAGCTTGTTATCCAGGAACTTGTTCAGAAATACTGTAATGAAAGGAATAGGAGTTTGTCGCTAGGTATTTGACCAAATAGGATTGTCCGGTTCCTATAGAACCTATCACTAAAATACCCCTAGAGGGAGATAGGGCTAAGCGGATGTATTGAACTCATAATTCATTAGATACTTTTTATATAAAATATCCACAAGTCAACATAAGGCCCAACTAGTCCAAACATTCACATCGCCCAACATTGTGTGAGTGTGACCCAACCCGAATGAGTTCAATGAGCTTCAATCCACATCGCGTGCATCTGCGTGCGAGGCACAATTTCCATTCAAGTCATTCAATGATCACCAAGAGGGTAAGTGTATATAAACACTTCCCATGCTATTTATCCCACCAATGTGTGATAAGGGAGTTTTCACTTCCTTACTCAATTCACAACTACCATACTTTGAGCATCAATTTCTCATTCATTACTCAATCAATTTGAGCATATGAGATACCGTTGTCAAGGTCTAATGAAGTAGAATAAGACCCAATAAAATTATTATTCGAATCTCCACCTTTACCCTTTCGTAATACGGCTCAAAGTTACAATTTCCTCACATTTTTTCCAACAAATTCAATAATCAAAGGAGACTAATTTGGAACAAAGTGAGCTGGGAACTTGTTTTGATATCAGAAAATCAATTGATGTTTTAGAAAGATTTCATGATTTAGAGTGAAATTAAACCTAATTATTCACGTCAATCTTAATTAGCTTAGCTAAATTATTAGCTAGACTTTTAGCGTTATGGTGAACATTAGGACATGACACGAATGAGCACGAAATGTCAAACATCACTTGCTATGAGTCGCCTTCAATTACAAGCCCTTTGTTTTCATAAAATGAAAGAGTTTTTTTTTTGTTGCTCTTTCGATTTTTAGGGTTTTGTCCTGATTAATCCGGACCGACCCGCATCGCAAGTCTGTCTTTGGTGGGCGAGTCTCCTAACGAGGATTTTCTGCATACACAATACATCGAACTCGAGACATGCTTAAGCAGAACTAAGCTGCTTACTATTTGGATCAATTTCGTTGGTAAAAAAAAATTAAAAAGTCTTTTAAAATACATGGAAAGGAATATAATTTTAATTTTCTTATATTTTAAAATTTTAAAATAATTACATAAATCAATTGAAATGACCTCATGATTCATAATTATATTAATGTTAATTAAACAATTAGATAATACAATAGAAAGTGGTTGATATATAGCTTCAATCTTTTCATTGATTTGATCCAAAGTTTTGTGATATTGAAGCATTTGTGGAAGATGGGAAATGGGAATCTTAGTGGACATTTATGCAAATAATGACAATTGTTAAATTTGGGTAGTGGAAGAGCCGGATAAGAACCAAAACCACGTAGCCATTCGCCATGCAATTATCTATGGTCCATGCGTATATCGTCATTTTTTACTTTAGAAAAAAGTTAAAAAAAAACATACAATTTAATAAAAATTAAGAAAATCTATTAAAAAAAACTATTCTAACCCATCAATAAAGTATAAGTGAACTATCATGCTTGTTATAAAATTCACGCCTTTACAATTTTAGTATAAGTGAACTACGTTGCGCGTGGGAGCGATAATTGTCTTCTAACTTTGATGGCTTAACTACAGTTATTGATAGTTTTAAAATCATTTTAATTAAATTTTTTTTCTTCTAAATTTATCTGTTATAATTTATTTTTAGGACCTTATCATTTTTAAAATTAATTAAATTAAGTATTGACCCCAATTTTTTATGGTTTAATTACTTTTAAGACCTTTTAGTTTTAAAATTAGTAAAAATAAATTTTAAGATCCTGATCATTCCAAACTTAAACATCTTGCCCCCTCATAATTCAATTATGGCTCTGTCTCTGGATTTAAGTAATCTAGAAAAGAGCCAAAGTAACAAGATGAATAAATGTTAGGTGCTAATGTTGTCATTTAGCCATAAAAAATGTATCACGTCATCAAATTTAATCAAATCGACGATTATTTGAATATATTCGAAAATACTAGGTATTTATTTAAAATATTTGAAAACATTACTCTTTATTCAGTCAAGTCAAAGGCTAAACTCTTATTGAAGCCCATTCAAAAATATTATGTCCTCATTTGAACCTTCGGTGATTTATGCATTCAAATTTTATATAAACTTTTTATTTTCAAATATAAATTCTCGTACCTATTTATAAAAATAAATTAAAATGAAACTAAAGCATTGGGCCTTGGGGAATGGAAAAGGCTTTTCATGATGTGAATGGGCCAATTGGTCATTACTGACTTTTCTTTTACCTAATTACAACAGGTTCAAAGCCCACAAAGCTCCGTGTATTTAAATTTATTCCATCGAGTTTTTTTTAATAATATGCAGCTTGAATTTTATTAGAAATCTAAATAGAGAAATAATTCAAAAGAAAATAAAATGTAACATAAAAAATAAAATATAAAAAATTAAAAAAATATCATACCAGCAAAACACTCCCGGTGGGATGCAAAACAGAGATAAGTATGAATTATTAGAGAAATAGAAACAGGGAGCAATGTTTTTTGTTTTTATCCACCTACACGCTTCAGGATTGAAGTAGGAGTGGTGAGCAAAACTAATAATCTTGGAGGTTGTTTCGCAAAACAAATATGACCACATCGACAAATGAACCACAAAAGGGGATCAAATTATTAGAGAGCATCGACAAACCACAAATCAAAGCCTAACGTCATGAAAAAAGTATCCACGAACGCAGATCTACTGCAATGATGAATGATAATGTGTCATAAGACAAAAGTGTGTCACAAAGCAGAGGAAAAACGTGCCACAAAGGCATATAAACAATTAGAAGAAAATAAAAAAATCAAAAAATATAAAAAATAAATATATAAAAAAGAAGAAGATTGAAATACCGGCAATGACACCAACCTTAATGACTAGCACTAAAGTTGGTGCCACCTAGACCTGACAAACTTGACCTGAGGCCCGGGAACCGAATAGATTTTCTCGAATTGAGACCCGAAATTGACTCGAACACAATGACCCGAATTTGATTCGAAACTCGAAATAAACCGAACCAAAACTTAACCGAATTTCAGTTGAACCGAAAATGGCCCCGAACCGATTTTCAACTGAACCATATAGACTCTAACCGATTTTCAACCGAACTGATTCCACCCTGAACCAAAAGCAACCCAAACCGAAGGCAACCCGAAATAAAGGAAATATATTAAAATAATTAAATAAAGATGAGATGTAAATTGTCGCACAACTCACCAAAAAGCTAAATATACATGCTATATAAAGTCATATATAGGATGGAAAAAACTAATTCGACCTGAAAACCAGACTAAAATCGATCGATCTGCTATTAACCCGATATTGACCTGGCCCGAAAATAACTGAACCGAAATCAACCGAACCGAAAGTTAACCGAACCGAAAATCAACTGACCCGAAGTCTCGACCGAATACCCAAACCGAAGTCACCATAGACCTGAACCGAATTTAAACCGAATATACTCATACCCAAAATAACCCGAACTGAAAGACTCGTTTGCCGCCTCTAGTGCCACTGCCGACCAACCAAGAATAAGAAAGAAAACAAGGAATGAGCTGCTCTAGAAAAAAAAAAGACCGTAGGGATATTAGTTTTGACTTTCAGACTTTTCCTCCATCGAGTTTCTTTTGTAATATAATAGTTAATTTTACATTATATTTGTGTCTAAATTACTACGTATTTATGTAAATTTTAGTTTGATGTTATTTATTTTTTTATTGCGTTTCATATCAGGAAAAAACTTTGATACACAGACCGTGCAAGCTTTAGTTTACACGTGCCTTTTAGTTTTAGGGGTTATGGTTTTAGCTTAGGGTTTAGGAGTTTAGGTTGTAGGGTTTAGAATTTAAGGTTAGTGTTTAGAATTTAGGATTTAGGGTTTAGAGTGTGGGGTTTAGTTTTTTAGGGTTAGAGTTAGGAATTTAGGATTTGGTTTTTTATAGTGTAAATACAGAGGCTTGTGTAAAATTAATTTTACACAGCATGTGTATCAAAGTTTTACCCTTCATATTATATATCTACATAGATCATGTAGTTAAAAAGTTAGGGGATATTGGCAGGCGTAAGGGTGTGGTTGCCACTGGAACCAATTTGATCCGAGGGAAAATCATGAATGTGGTCCTAAAACTTTCTCACTTTAGTGATTGAATCCTTAGCTCTTATGTGATTTTTTGGGACATTGGAACTTCAAACTACTTTAGATTCGGCTTGGTTTACTCAATCAAGAACAAAAAACTTCGCTATTTCAAGCACTAGTTCTACAGTTTACATATTGATACAACATGAGTAGAGGTAATAATACCTAGCTATTTCAGCCCAAACCTGCTGTGATCCAACAATTGATTGGATGCATCAACTGTTTGGGCTTTGCCAGGTTGAGATGGAACATTCTTCTTCTCAAGACCAACTTCACTAGAGATGTTCAGAATCAGATGGGTGGTTGGGTCCAAATGAAGTGGAAAACTTAAGAAAGGTAGACCAAAGTTAGCAGTTATCTTGGCAATTTCAGATTCATTTTATCTTCTACACAACTTCTAAGGACCCCAAAGATGGCGGATGTATATGGATCCAGTGGGGTTTGTGATTCATATTAAGTGACAAAATGTTAAGCACAATTACTAATTGTTTTCCAATAAGTCACTTGGAGTTTTGTTTGAGAGATTTGTGTTGTTTTATATTAATTGAGCGTTTCACACCAGGGATGGACCTAGGGGCGACTGCCCCTAAAAATTTAAAATTCTTATCTAATTTAATTTTTTTATGTATTTTATATTAAAAATTTATTTTCACCCTCAAATTTTATAAGTTCGTCCCCTAATATAAAGTTTTGTGTCCCTCCTTGTATGATACTATTGGTACATGGTGGATGATGTGGGGAATGTTGTGTGCAAATTGTTTTCTTATGTGGAATCGGGGATAAAGATGTGTGCATTTTTATAAATGTTTATTCGATAGAAAATTCCACATCTTTGAACAATACTCGCCTGAAATGTCATATCAGGTGAGGCGGCTGAGACTATTTTCAGTTTGAAAGCTGGAAAATCTTGCAAAGGAATCCGGTGTGGGACAAGGTTAAACGAAACGTGGTTTAGAATATAGACTGGCAGTTAATGCTAATGCTCCTGCTGTTTGTAATTGTACGAAAAACTTCATTCTCCTTCTTTTTTATGTTATTTAAATCTTAATATCTTAATATTTTATTTTTATAGATTTTAATGAGTTTTTTTTCATTTTTAATTATATTTTATTTGACTGGACATAATTTTTTTTTGGGGAAAACTACATATTTAGTACCCTAACTATGCACGCGTTACTTTTTTGGTACCTCAGCTATTATTTTTGGTAAAATAGTACCTAACGTTACGTTTTTATTCTGTCTTGGTACCTCCGCCGTTTAAAATTAACGTAAATGGTGATGTGGCTTGAGATAATAACAATTTTAGCCCAAAAACTTATACAATCTATCAATTTAGTCTAAAATTCTATCAATTTAAACATTATTTTAATTTTTGGATTAAAATTATAAATTCCTCATTTTTCTTCTTCCAGTCGAACACTTTTTTGGGTTTTAAAGTTTTAAAAACGCACTAGGGACAATCAAAATTTTAGGATTTGGGGATCAATAGGGGCTAATGCGGGGTCCATTGGAGGACTCAAACTCCTTGATCGGGATACCAGCGAGAATACGAGAGGGTGAGAAAGGGATGAAACAAAATTCTATCAAAATTAAGATGATATTTTACCCGAAACTAAGATTATGTTTTAAATTGATGAATTTTGGACTAAATTAATAATATATATATAAGTATTTTGGACTAAAACTGTGATTATACCAAGCCACATCACGATTTCCGTTAGTTTTTAACGGCCCGGGTACCAAAACAGAAAAAATGTAACGTTAGATATCATTTTACTAAAAATAATAGTTAGAGTGCCAAAATAAGTCACTCGAGTATAGTTGGAGTACTAAATATGTAGTTTCTCTAATTTTTTTGCAAAAGATAGCTAGACATAAAACATGTACGGAATGGGACGTTTGCATGTGGGGGCGCACACGCTTGGAACGGGGACTTGTAGCCTAGTCGTTCTTCCAGTCGTCGATGGCTTTTCTTATTTTTCTTGTTTGTTATCTTTTTACAACGCAACTTTGAATTCTATTTTTTCTTCATTGTCACTCATTTTACTCGCTTTTTACTGTTTCTCATTTATACTAAACACTTTGTTTTTATAAAGGATTATAATCATTTAATAATAATAATATTAACAAATCCACAGTAATAATAAATATTCCATTAAATGATAATAATATTTTTTTTTTGGCTTCAGCTACTGTTTCAGTGGTCAAGCCATTAAAATTATGTGGCGGAGTTTTAAAGCTCTAACCCCGTCAAACCCCCTAAATTAGATTTATAAATATTTTAAATTTTACATATTTACATTAAATCTGGAATTTTTGGTGCATAAAATTGTGTTAAATCAATTGGAAATTTGGTAGGATTATGAATGGTTCTGAAAGAACGCTAGAAACGAAGAAATCCTTTGTATTGGCACGCTTTTTAGACAAGAGACATTAACTTCATGTCAAAAAAGGTAAAATGTTGAAATATAAAAGTAGTGACGATTATATATATTTTTGGGAAGAAATATTATGTATATATATATATATATATATCAATTTTAATCTCCTCTAATCCTGAAATCGATAGAGTTTATACTTTTTTACTTTTTCACCTCATAACTCATATTAATTTTGGATTTTACGCATTTTAACACACTCCAACTTACAATCTTTAAAAGTCTACAGACTACAACAATATTTACAAGACTGATGTCTGTACTCCGACGAAAAGAATATTTACAATAAGCCGATGATGCTCGAACAGAATCCATGTTCTGTTTTCAATTTCTTTTTTGGGTTCCCCAATTCTTTTGCAATGTTGTTATTTACAACATTCCGAGTTCATAACAATTGCTTATAGTTCACAAAACCATAGAAAGAAACTCTGTCGTCTGGTATATTATCCCAGCAAGGTCTATATAAATCCTAATCAAAGATAAAGGAGAAAAAATCTAATTTGTTCCTATATTTTGAGACATTCCATCCACTATTTTTCTCAATTGGACTTTGCTCAAGACATTCTTCCGGAAATGGCTGCTGCCAGTGCTGCTGTGAAATTGGGATCGTTAGTCAAAGAAGTTGCCATCTGTTCCACCAAATATTGTCTCACTTCTGGTGAATCCATTTCTGGTTTATTGGAGCTGATGTTCCTAGCTTCACCACCACCACTGGGATTAGATTTTGCGAGGCCTAGGCTCATGGTTGGTCTAGATGGGTTCAATGAGGATGAACAGTGGCTCGGACCGGATGTCGGCTCCATTTGAGAAGGGGGGAGATGGTTGTGTTCACCTTCATACGTTGCAACCATTACTGATTGATCATCTGCACTTCTCTGCACCTGAAAACATTCCAAATGTTTGATGAATTGTGACTGGGAATTTCAAGAACATTGATTTTGAAAACTGTAATGTAAATGAAAGCCAGGCTTTACCTTCTTTTTAACAGGGCAGCTTGGAGCAAAAGAACACCGGAAGTAAGCTCTTGGGGAAGGATTGTCCCTGGTGACTTTCTGCCCATATTTCCTCCACTGATATCCATCCTTTACAATCTGAATTTGTTTAACCAAATTGCATAAGAAATTTGAACTACTTAGAATCCAATGAAGTTTATATTTTATGTGAAGTAGCTTACGAGGCCGGTATTGGATGCTTCAGTCCTGACAGAAACTCTGGAGACTTTGGCCTTTATAATTTCTTCTCTGGGTTTCTTGCATGAATCTTCATCAGTTGAGCTGCTTTCTGGGTTTCCAATGATGCCAAAGTTATAATTTTTATCATTGTTGTTGTCGCTGTTTTCAGATTTTCTTTTCTTTGAAGGGCTAATCTCCTTTTCAGGACTTTTGCTCATTAAATCCATCACCTGGTTTCGCAAAGCATTGTATTTCTCACACATTGCTGTTAACGTTTCTGTTAGCTTCTTGTTTTCTGCATTTACACGGTTCAATTCTTCCTCTAAAGCACAGGTCTGCAAAATAAGAACAGCATTAAATTGGCTTATAAATTGACAGATTCTCAGAAATCAAGTCAAATCTCTGGATTCATTTTGGAGATGAAAATTTACCATAAAATATGAATAAAACATACCTCTTCTTTCACGGAAAGTTTCGTTCCAAACACAATTAAGTTTCCATTTGGTTCCCTCTTCTGAAACATATGATAACAGATTTCCAGTTTAGGAAACTCGACTAAAACAATGAAAAATCACACAAAAAAAAAGTTTCAAACAATTTTCCAGAACAAATTTTGATTTACCGGAGTTTGTTCAAGCCGTAGAGGCCTAGCTGAAGAAGGATTAAGATCCAATGAAGTATCCACCCAAGAAGAAGTATCCATACCTTTTTTTCTCTCAACAAAATTAGTTCTTTTCGATCTTTTAACACAGACCCAGATCGAGTTTTTCCAGAAAAAAACCTGGAAATTGCCTCAAGTTGACCAAATAAGAAGAAGAAGCTAGTTTCTGCTATAGAAAACCTTCAGCTGAAGGTACAAAGAAAAGTTCTCCCAGTTAGCTCAAAAGAATAAAATCCAGAAACTATATATAATGTTGGTGAAAAAGCTGTGGGCTGCTCTATAGTAAAGTTTCTTTATTTGGACAAATTTTTTTATTAAAACAAATAGAGATGGAAAGAGATTTTTAAAATATATTATTTTCAAGTTTTTTAAATGCATTATTTGGGAGAGACTTTTATTATTTCATATAAACCAATTTATTTGAGAATTATCATAAATCAATTGTATCTTATATGAGAAAATTATAGTGAAATTTCTGAATTAATTTAAGCAGAAGTAATATTGTTGATCAATTTAAATTGCATAAACAATTTTTTTATCTTCTCGATTATGTTTTAATTTTTTTAATATCAATCGATTTTTAATATTATCCGAAACAATTATACTAATATAATATTATATAGAATCAATAAGAAAAGGAAACCCGAGAGAACTCGAAGGAAATGAAAGACAAAGATAAGAGGCCGAAAAAGAGTATGGATGGGCTAAGGAGTATTCTTTAAAACTTTTAATTTTTTATATATTTTATATTAATATTTTAATTTCACATTCCTTAAAAATTTTAAATTTATATATAATTTTATTTAGTATAAAAATTTATTCTTTTAATATAAAATTTAGGTCTGTTTCTGAGGAAGAGGGTTCCATGTGATAAAGACAGGCACAGGCATGAGAGTGTGCTCATAACAAAACAAAGTTATTTCCAAAAAGTTAATTAGGTTGGATTATTTGTCGGTCAGGTTGAAAATCTTACAATTTTTTTTTGGTTTTGTCAAAGTCAAGCACACCAGAAAAGTAAATGAAACCGGATGCTGTTCTGTTCTCTGTTTTTTATACATATAAAATGTTTTTGGAATGAGATAAAAGAGGAGAAGTTGGTTGTTGACCAATCTCTTCGAAACAATATTATTGCCTTTGTCAGGTCTATTTTTCTTATTTTCTTATGGATTAATTTTATATTTATAAATGAATAATTAATAAATTTTTGAAAATAATATTAATGAAATTAAAGGGACGGACTCATTGCTTTTTTATCACGTTTCAAAGTAATCTTCCATGTTACATGAATCACCCTTCATTTTACATTTTTACTAATATGTTTTGCTTATTGAGTGGGTGAGGTGTTTTCCATTCTGATATTATAATTTAAAAAATATATTTTGATACGCAAACGATATAAAAAATATTTTATACAATATTTTTTATTTAAACTATAAAATTTAAAATTTAAACTTTCAATTCTAAAACTTAAACTCTTAAAGATTAAATCTTAAATTAAACTCTAAAATTGACAAGCTTGTGTAAACTTTAAAATTTAAACAGGCTGAGCATTAAAATATTGTCTTAAAATATTTATAATTAACTAACTGGTGGGATGAGACATCGAATCTTTTAAGTAAGATTTAAATATTAATGTTGTGAATGAAACAAAGTAAATAGACAAATAGTACTCATAATTGTTCTCTATAATACTCGACTGAATAAATCAACTAATGAATTTAGAGGTGGCAATCGGGTTGATCGGGTCGCTTTTGGGTCGAGTTGATTTTCGGTTTAGGTTCGATTTGGGTCCGATCGGGCCTGATTCAGATTTAGTAGGAGTCTATGTTATTTCGGATCGGGCTAGGTGAATGTATGGTCGGTTGATTTTTGGGTCGGGTCAATATCGGATCGGTTGACTTTTCGGGTTGGGACAGTATCGGATCAGTCGACATTCAATTTGAGTCAATATATGAAGACGGTTTTTTAAAGTAAAAAAAAATGATATTAAACCATTAAACTATTACTAAAGGTAGTTGTTAATTAGTAATATAATATAAAATAATAATAAAACATACATATTTGAGGAAATTAAATTCAAGTTGCTTTCGGTTCGGGTTGTTTTTTGGTTCGGTTGATTTTCGATTCGAGTTGCTTTGATTCAAGTTGATTTTCGGGCTTGGTTGCTTTCGGTTCGGGTTGTTTTCGATTTCGGTTAATTTCAATTCGGGTTATTTCCGATTTAACTAAATTCAGGTCGGTTTTGGTTCAGTTCGTTTTGGTTCAGATTCAGGTCAAGTTTTAGACCATTGTGTTCGGGTCTGTCTCGAGTCGGATAAATTAGTTCGAATCTCGAGCTTCGAGTCAAATTTACCAGGTCTAAATGAATTAGATATAAATAATTATACAAAAGATATATATAATTCATCAATCCTTAAATATGAAATAATTGTAAAAAGAATTTGACCATTTAGAAATTCATTAGCTCCATGCTAAAAAAATCATTAGCTTTGATCAATACTAACCCTTAAATCAAAGATAATTACACTTAGCATAAAATTCATAACTAGGGATGGACATGGGTTGGGTTGGGTTGTGTTTTTGGCCCACCTAAACTTGGCCCGACCCGGAAATTATATATTTAAACTTGAATTCGATCCGATCTATTAAAATTTTTAAATTTTAGGGACCTAATTGTAAAATAATTAAATTTTAACGACCTAATTGTAAAAAATAGAGAGAGCATTACTACGAATATCCTTAAAAATATATGAAAAAATTATACTCTTAGTCTCGGGTCGGGTCAAGTCGGACATTTTCGCCCTAAACCCGAACTCGGCCCGACACGAAATCACCCTTGATAAAAACCCAAACCCGAATTTTCAAAAAAAATCTGACCCGATCAGGTCGGGTTCGTCAAAACCCGGCCGGATCGGATAAAATGTCCATCTATCCACAACCCCTTAAATATTTAAATCCTACCACTTAAAAAATCATATAATTCATGTAATCAGTTAAAAATACCTTATAATCATTACATTAGAACTTGAATTTATATAATACACATGGTGATATTTTTTTGATAAGCTACACATGGTGATATTTGAATTAAAATAAACAGGGACAAAACATAAATATAGCTTAAGCAGGACAGTGTTATTGGCTCTTAAAACTTCTATAAATTTTATTAAGTCAACAAAACATTCTAATAAATTTAATTAAACTTTAAAACGTAATGTCAAGATTCATCGCTAGATTTAGATATAATAAAACTCAAAGTTTTTGTGGTCTTAATCTTATCATTAACCCAAAGCACCAATAACAACATCACAACTTCATAAATCATTTGTATTAAGATCCATTAATTGTCCTAATAACTGAAGTATGCTCATATTATTCTATCTTGTATGGATTGGAATCTTACCATTCAATAAAAAAAATATTTGTATTAAAAGAATGGAGTAAGAGAGATAGGAATTTGTCAACGCCTTGACTGACACGTGTCGATAACTGTTTGTACTCAAGGGTGAACGGTGGACGCACAAATAAATAGTACTAATTAAATATGAATTCAAAAGTCAAGCACCTAACCTCCGACGACTCAAAAGTGGATCATGGACCATGTTTCTCATCTATAAAGCATTTATTATTATTTTTGGTGTTTTTCAAAGGAGTGTATATTTCGTGTTTGATCACTTCAATTCGCCACTAATATTTCAAATTTTGGCATCTGAAAACAATATACTAATCCTTAAGTTCATGCACTTGGTGTTTCAAATGTCTATGTACAATTAATTTACACTACTTAAGAGTTTAATGTTCTCAAACAGTAAATAATCATTGTTAGTTATATCATACTTGAATGAAATAATTTAACATCAAACTTAGATATAATATTGTTATGAGAAATAATTCAGATCCTAGTCATAAACTGTAAAAACACTCAAAACATAAAAAAATCTCACAATATGTATAAGTTCCACATACAGAATAAAGTGGGAACGCATTTTTTTAATAGTTTAAATGTGATTACAATGTAGTATCTGTTTATATATATTCTTAACATTTTGACAAAGCACACATATTTCAGACAAAACGATTGTATCTGAATCTCTTAAGATGAAAATTATTCGTTTTTCACTGAAATCACTTGTTAAGTTAAGGGGGAATGCATGTTATTGTTACATAATTTTGTTTTTTATATACACAAGACAGTATACACATGAGATATACATCAAAATTTAATTTTAAAATAATAAAAATATCAGATAAAAAGTTCTTGATTGATTTTAATTTAATTTTTTTAATAATTAAATACACTTTAAACTTTTTAGTTTAATTAATCTAGAGAAGAATATACTTGACTAAGGATAGAATTAGAATTAAATAGTAAAAATTGTCAAACTAACTACCTTTAAAGTTAATAAGTATCTAATAAGTAGGGACAAAATTATGATTAAATATCGAGAGAGATTAAAGTTTATTAAGTATTTAAATTTAGAAATTATAAGTGACAAATGTATTGGTTAATATTTAAAATAAAATATTATTAAACTAAAAATTTGAAGAAAAATTAATTTAACAAATATTTAAACTTGTAGAAACTAAAATTACTCTTCAATATAAAGATTGAAGTCAACGTTTTCCCCAATCCCTTTGTAGTTCAATACTGCCCTCGACAAAGTCATTATTTTGTTGGAAAATTAATTTCCACGTTTTTCTTAATTTCAACATTAATTAGGAAAATAATCAGAGGTGCATGCTTAGAATATTGTACGAAAGAGCGTATGGGTGCACAATGCATTGTATGTTCAATTAATTGCTCACGTGAAATGCCTTCAACTATGCTTGCGATATTTAATCTAATAATGAAAAATAGTGTAACACGTGTAAATAATTGAATTCTGTCCACGTTCAAATCACGAGAATCCTCTGCTGAAATTAAGACGATAGAAAAATGGTCGGAGTTTATTGGGCCGGCATATGATTGCGATATTTAATGTTTTAGTTAATCTAATAATGATGAGTGAATAAGAAATTTGTTTAGCTGAATTTTAATGTTTTAGTTAATCTAATAATATCATTACACAATACTTCACCCTCTAAAAAAACTCATATCCATTACAATTTGAGTCTTGGATATGTTAAATTAAAAATTCATATGATCCTAATCAATGAAAAATTATTAGATAGACCCGGTTCATCACGTTTTTTTATGAGTTTTATTGAAAGAATCCTACAATACAATGACAAAAATATGTGTCTCATTAAAAAACTCCCTATAGTAGATGAAGGAAAAAATGTGTCATATCAGTGCCGAAAAATTTCGAATCAATGCAACAACCAATACAATATTTGAGAATACCCATCATAAAACGCAGCATACAAGATTTCCTTTCGCGTGAACTTAATAGCATATGTCGAGTTCCATATTGTTTCAAACTGCAGCTAGTAGGGGTTGGAAACAACTCAAAGCCTATAAATCCTTTCACCCTTAACACGCAACGCTGAGATACTTGGCAGAATCAATTCGCACGTTGAGACCAACTCCCTTCATACTTAGGACAGACCCCCCTGCTCATCCTTAAGATTCACCAGTAGACATCAGAACTTGATCAATCCCTGCTTTCGCTAGTCTATCTGCACAAACATTTTTAATTCTATCAACCAGAACCAGCTTCCAATAAGATTCCGTGCAGCAACCAAACAATCCGACACAATTCCTTTAAACGCAAGTGGAGTTGTCGAAGGTTGGAGTAGCCGCCACACAACATTGCTACAATCAGATTCAACCACCAAACTAACTATTCCAACCCAATCCAGTACTGGTTCATCCATTTTATTTTTTTAAGGTAAATCTTCACCACTTGTTTACATGTAAATAAAGAGTGAGTAGTTATTTAAAAGTTACTTTTAAGATGGATAACATGTTGAGCCGGGTTAATCTAATAATTTATCCGTACGAATAAATAAAAACGTTAAATGTATCGGAATTCATGTCACTGTCTATACAAGTTGGAATGTTTAAGACAGAGGAATTCAAAATGTTAGATAAATGGACCAAAAGTTTGACACGCTTTCTCTCTAGTCTTCCGATTCCAACTAATTAATACATGATATAAAGATATGTGTCTATACGTAGAAATATCCAATTATTACTTGAATTTTTTTAAAACTTTGGTCTAAAATTAAATCAAATAAAGCTAATTGATTTGCATTTATAAATCAATTATAGGTGAGTAAATATATTTGGTCAGTTGGCCAAGGTTTCCCTTAGGCTATGGATTTTAGACCCATTAAGAGCATCACCTTCCTTCCTTCTTCTAGAGTCTCATCTTCCCATTTTCTTTAGGTAGGATTAAAATTAAAATTAGGATTTGTCGAAAAAATAAATCAATTATTAGTTAGTTAAATCTTTTGACAGGTTATATTTTCAACTGGAATAAAAAACCAATGATGGGAATCTAAACCTACAATGAATAAATGATTCGCATATAAAATAACCTGAACTATAATAAATAAGCATATATGAAATTGTTTGGAATTTGAGTTTACTACAAGTTTGTTTGTTTTAATGTATTACTACAATGATATTATTGAAAGTGTGAATGCATTTAATATGTAGTTAATTTTTAAAGACTTGACTTTCTACATTGATTTTTCTGTTAAGAAGTTTTGCAATATATACAATAAATATTTTGGGAGAAAAAAAGTATTTTGAAGAAAAAAATCGAATATTAATAAAGAATATTATCATGAATCTCGTTAAAGTAAGTCAATCTCTTTAATTATCATTAAACTAATTTGTGAAGCGTGTTCCAAAATGGATTCCAAACAGAAGTTCACAATTAGCTCGTAGAATATTGTCTTTTGAATTCATTTGGAATAGACATGCTCGGGCCGGATTAACCTACATACTTGAAGGTATGTTTGGATTTGGGAAGGTTTAAACAAAAGTATTAGATATATAGGCAATTATCTGCCCAATAATTTCCAAAGTATATAAAAGTATTAAACTTAAATATAATAAATGTTTTTAAAAATAAATAATATAGCAAGTCAAAAATAAACTTCCGGTGGTTTCCCAGGCCATTGGATTGGACTTTAATTGGATATATAGGCACTTATCTGCCCAATATTTTCCAAAGTCTTCCTTATGATTTAAGGGTGGATTTGAAGGGGGGGAAATCAACTTAGAATTTAATTGAATATAATACAAGCAATGGGTCGTATGGTTTAGCCTCTAGTTTAGACCCAATGTCCATATAATTAAGCATAATCTAGAAATTTATATATAATTCATAATCAGGTTGGGTGAAATGGTGATTTGAAGAAAAAAATCAACTCAGACTTGCTCGGTAATCCTTTTTAATAGTATACATAAAAATTATATGGTGTATTTTATAATTCATTCTAAATAATTATTTTTATTATTAAATAATAATAATATAGGCTAATCAATCCGAATGTTATTCGAAAGCCCAACCCAAGTTTTTGATCAGTTTAGCTCTCTTAGTTTGGAATTTACTACAAACCTCTCTCCATTTTTACCCCCTGATATTACTCCATCAAGCTTCCTTTTGATGAATTTTCTTTTGGATAAATGTTTGGTTTTATTTGCCCATAAAAGTAGAAATCCTGCTACAAAATTTACTGTACAAAATTCTATTAGGAGATCAAGATAATTCTCAATATATATAAATCCAAGAATTATAAAAATCGACTCTCCCTATATGTTTCTTATACAATCGTATTCGAATAATCTCCTTAATGGAAGTAAAAATATCTGCTCCACTTCTACTGTTATTTTGAAACAGTATAAAATGCTTAGGAATGTGGCATGAAAAATTACTTGTGGAATCCTACGACATTTGTTTTTTTTTTTAATATCTCTTGTAAAATTTTAGTGTCAACTTGGTTTATGTTGAAAATTTTAAATATAAACATAGTCAATACAACATAAGCATAAAATTAATTTATATACACGAGATAATGTTTAATATTGTGCAACAAAAAGTATCTTTAATTGTGGATAAGAGAGAAGATTACTATAATCATACAATTGTAACGAGTAAAACATACTTAGTTAACGTGGATCCATCCCAAATGTTTATAATAATGTATGAGGGAGAATATTTTACATCAAATAATCAATGAGATACTAATTCATATTTATATTAAAAAATTAGGTTTAAGCAGTCGAACAATGCGCTTATTATTGTTATTCAGGAAATATTGCGGCATGTCTTTAATTTGGTTGCGAATTAAATCGCTACCGCGATGCGCGGACAACAATTAGGGGAGATGGTTTTCTGGCAACCACCGGCTAATGTCCAGTAGCTGGTGCTACAGGATCTTAATTATCCTTTGCTGCTGGTGGATGATCGGCATCAAGCAATCGGTGTTGGATAGCTAGGGCTGGTTGTCTTTGTTTGTAAGGCCGTGTCTCGGCTTTGTTTTTTGGGTTCTTTGTTTGATTTTTTTATGTAACTACAATCATTTATACTTTTTTCATTTAGGTTTAAGGAAGTTTTTTAACGAGGTGCGTGATTGTAGTATTTCCACTTTTAACCAAAAAAAATAGGTTTAAGATTTAAGTTTAAGGTTTAGGAAATTTAAGGTATAATGTATTTTTAAGTTCTAAGGTTTAGGGGTTTATAATTTAGAATTTAGAGTTATAACTTATAATTTGATTTTTTTTAGTGTTGAACATAGAAAGAGACATCGAAAAGAAGCTGGAGATTTTTGTCATTACGTAGTAATATTTTTTTGTATTAAAAAGAATTCCCTAGTGGAAAGCATATTCTTGATTATTCTTCGGGACATTCTCTTTAATTTGGATAAAAAAATCTAAAAACCATGGGCACAGTGTGAGCTTAATCAAGAAATACAGAAGCCAAGCTAGTAGCAAGAAAAACCAAACCATATCCACAAGGCTTGTCGCTTATGTCTGGTAAGAAATTAAAGCTGTGGCTTAAACCTTAATTAAATCTAAGATTCGCTGTGCTCTTTAAAAAAACATCTAAGATTGTGCCAAATTCTTGGGAAATTTGGTACTGATTTGGCAAATTACAGTTTTACACAGGAGGAAGCTTCACTGCTTGGAATACTGACCCGAGTCCAAGTACTTTACCCCACAAATATTTTACGTGTGTCCATCCTTTCATTGGCCTGATTTCCTGTAATTGTTATATTCTATGATAACTTCCATTTCTATGGGCTTTGCCGCTCCTTCCGCCGTCCTCTTTGCTCCCCCCAGATTACCATATGTCCTTCATTGGATACAACACAATCAATCAGTCCTTTGTTTTCTTCCTTCCAAAAGTCAGTTTCTTTTTTCCCCTTTTCTACCCATATCTTTTATTGATCCAAATGATATAGAAAATGTTTCCTTTCCTTAATTAGAGAGACCTTTACTTTGAGTCATGGGAGAGCAAGTCGAGAATAGAACTATCAGGTTTAAGAAGAATGGTTCAAGGAAAATCATATTCGGAAAGTTCGAGATGGGGAGGGTTTTAGGACAAGGCACCTTTGCCAAGGTCTATTACGGGAAAAACACGTCGACCCAAGAAAGTGTAGCCATTAAAGTTATCAACAAGGACCAAGTGAAGAAAGAGGGTTTGATGGAGCAAATAAAGCGAGAAATCGCAATCATGAAGCTGGTTCGTCACCCCAACGTTGTTGACCTAAAAGAAGTAATGGCAACCAAAGCCAAAATCTTTTTTGTAATGGAGTATGTCAAAGGCGGCGAATTGTTCGCTAAGGTAGCCAAAGGAAAGTTGAAGGAAGATTCGGCGAGGAAATACTTTCAGCAATTGGTCAGCTCGGTCGATTTTTGTCACAGTCGAGGCGCGTACCATCGTGATTTGAAGCCCGAGAATTTGCTCTTGGACGAGAATGAGAACTTGAAAGTCACTGATTTCGGACTCTCTGCTTTGCCTGAACAGCTGAGAAACGATGGTTTGCTTCACACACAATGTGGAACTCCGTCTTATGTTGCCCCCGAGGTTTTGAGGAAGAATGGGTACGATGGAGCCAAAGCTGACATTTGGTCGTGTGGGGTTATTTTGTTTGTTTTGCTGGCTGGGTATTTGCCTTTCCAAGCTGAGAATCTTATCAAGATGTATAGGAAAGTTTTCAAGGCGGAGTATGAATTCCCGCCCTGGGTTTCAAACGATGCCAGGAGATTAATTTCGAAGCTGCTCGTTCCTGATCCTGAGAAGAGGATTACGATTCCGGGGATCATTGCAAGTCCCTGGTTCCGGAAGGGATTCTCAAGGCCAGTTGCGGTTCCAGTTCATGTGTCGTCGTCTGTCGAAAACGACGATAAGGATGAAATCGAGAGTGATGGGGAGCTGGAAACAGTAACCACGAAATCATCATCCCCGCCACCTTTTTACAACGCATTCGAATTGATTTCGTCGATGTCGTCAGGGTTTGATCTGTCGAATTTGTTCAAAACCGAGAGAAAGCCACCTTCTTTATTCACTTCAAAGTGTTCAGCTTCCGTGACGCTGGCAAGGCTTGAATCCATGGCGAAGAAGTTGAACTTTAAGGTGTTAGCTACGAAAAAATACAAGGTCAAATTGCAAGGAAAAGTGGAAGGACGGAAGGGGAAATTAGGGGTGACGGCGAAGGTTTACGAGCTGGCGCCGGAGGTAGCGGTGGTGGAGTTGTCGAAGTCCGCCGGTGACACTCTTGAGTACAACAAGTTTTACGAGGAAGAATTGAGGCCGGCCCTTAATGACATAGCTTGGACATGGCAAGGTGAAAATAACTAGGAAGGCACAAACTACTAACTAGATGGAAATCGTTTTGGTATGGCAAATAACTGTGCCTCGATCAACCAGTTTTTGTTTGTTTAATCATATGTCTTAGTTTATTTTGATCCGACATATAGTATAAGCAAATGTTGCCATATTTTGATGCATAGGCTAATGAGATATGTACATGAACATATATGTATGTAAATGGTATGTTACGATAATTAATTACTATGAGAATAAGTAAATCCTAGTATAATTTACATGTTGAGTTTCAAACCTTAAATCTATCGAATATCATAAGTTAATAAAAATCATAAATTAGTTGAGTTAAATTTCAGGTTGACACTTTGTTTGAAAGAACCAGGAATGGTAGTTTTCATAAATTAGTGTTTTTTAGCAAGCATATGGTTGTTGAAAATTAATTTACATATCATCGTCAATGAAGTCATGATTGCAATTTCTAAGATAGAATAATAGTAGGTGGTGCTTATCTACCAACAACGTAGTTGATAAGATGCTAAATTAAAAATTATAACATGATAAGGTCAAAAAAATTGAGATTCAATCTCAACTTCTATCATATAACGTAATGTCATGTAAACTATTTTTTTATTTGGCTTTATATGTTTTTTAAGGATGGACCTTTGGAGGGGGTCGTCCCCCTAAAAAATTTAAAATTCTTGTATGATTTCTTTTTTTACCTTTAGGTGAAAATCTGTTCTAGACTCTCTCCCCCAAATTTTATAACATTTTTCCCTCTAAAAATTATATATTCTCCTCCCTTCTAAATAAGATTATGATTAAGATTAGAATTAGAATTAGACTTTATAAAAAAAATCAAGTGCGTTTTTAGTTTAAATCGTAGATCAAATGAGATTTTACCTATAAAATTGTAATTAAGTGAATCCTTATTTGAAAAATAATAGATCGAATAATTTTTTATTTGAAAATTTGTCAAGGAATGTTTTCAAGTTTAAAACAAATGATATATGTTATTTTACCATTTTAATAAATAACTTAGGATGAATCGTTTTAATATTTAATCTTCAAAAATAATATATAAGTAAGAAAAAGTCCAAACGGACAGCCGGTAAAAATGACTATTTTGAAATAAAATTTAAGGAGAGATGAAGAATATAATTGGAAGAAATTTTTATTTCTTACATTTTATTTATGCAGATAAAAAGCTGGTAAAACTTATTTACATACCTTGAAAATGATATTAGCTTCTCTTTATTTACCTTTTTTATTGAAAATATTTTGAAAATGTACTTCTCCGATCTCTCTTAAAATAATTTTATTTTTCTTGCAGTTAATTTGCGATTGCCAATTTGGGTGTTGTCACATTACTTGATGATTAACTCTAATCTAGACTGTGTAAGTTCTTGCGGTTATTTTGTAGTTACTGGATTTTATTTTAAAATTTGTGTAATTTTTTTATAAATTAATAAATTTTGTTTTTATTGCTTCCACACTTTTTGAATTTTGATGTATATTTTTCAGATTTTACATGATTATTCATTTTTATGGTGTATTTGTTTATAATCCTTTTCACTTTTAATAAAATTCAGTTTCTGTTTTTTATTAAAAAATACTCTAATCTAGGAGAAATTATTTTTTTTATATTTAATATTTAATCTCCAAAAATAATCCATGGTTCTCATTCACTAAAAATCAGCTAGCTAATCATTTTTTTCATGTCACTCATCCATTTATAATGAACTTTTATGTAACCACCCACTCCCTATTTATATTGCATAAAATGTGAAAATTCATTTTTAGTTAAAAATGACATGAAAAAAATTATATAACGATTTATTTTTAATGTCTCTTTTCAAATAATTTTATTTTTCTTGCATTTACTTTGGGACTGCCAATTTGGGTGTTGTCACATGCGTATATTACTTGATGATTAACTCTAATCTAGACCAATTCAAATTTAACATTGCCAACTGCAGTAACCGGCAGCAGAGAAAATTAGTATTATTCTCCTATTGGGCCTGAGCATTTTTACCAAATGTTCTTGGGTCATGTTATATTGGTTGTATTTAGACTTATGATCGTTTTATTATTACTATTAGTATTAATTTGGATTTGACTTATATCATTTATTTTTAAAGTTATAAATATCATTTTAATCATATTTTTATTTATTTAATAAAATAAACAAATTAGTACCATTTTAAAAACAAAGGATAAAATATTGTTTGTATCTTCTTTTATGAACTATAGACTATTTGTAAAAGTTTTTTTTTAATTTTATTTTACAAGAATCGGGATGAAGTCGAGAATTTATCTTGAAGGTCAAGATAAAGATAAAATTTTGGTAAGGTTAAAGTTTAAAAAATGGTGTTAAAAGATATAACTGAATTACTAATTTTTAAGAGAATAAATATGCAATTTTTCATTTAATCAAAGATTAAAAAGGTTCGAAATGAATTATTAATTCTTGATAGGAACTAATAGTATAGTTATCTTATCTAACTATAGGATTAAGAACCCTACCCACAATGATGCAAAAAAAGAAGAAAAAAACTTAATTGAAGATTAGAACAATCATGAAGGTTTGAATCGAGTTGAAAAAAAAATAAAATTGTAAATCATTACAAAACGAAAATCAATTTTAAAAACGGTTGAATCGGTTATGAACTTTTTATATTTTTATCAATTTTTTTCATTTAATTACTATTTTTTTAATATAAGTTGCTGGTCTTATTAAAAAAAAGAAAATATCCAAAATTATAATAAAAGTTTACAACTATTATTGTAAACTAAATATATAATTTGGACATTTTCCTATAAAACGAAAGAATTATTAGTTCTTGATTTAGATCATATAAGGACTATACAAAAAATTGATGGAAGATAAAAACAAATCAAAAGGTTGGAATCGAGTTGAAAAAAATAGGGTTAACGAAGAAAGTCACTTATGTTTTCCCTATATCGGAATCAATAATTTTAAATCGAGCCGATAAGATCATTGAGAAACTATTCACGAATGCAAACCGCTTATTCAAATTCAATCTGAGGGTCCAGAGCAGGGAAGATCAAAAAGATTATAAATAAACGCCATTTTAATCAATTATATCACGTTGTTAAATCCAATTTAATTAATAAAATAAAAAAACGATCAAACGTTATCAAAAAGATGAAAAAATTTAACAAAGACAAAGATAAATTTATTAATTAAACAAATTAGGATCAAATTATTCTTATTAAAAATAAAAAAAATAAAAAAAGAATTTCCCATTTAACATCCACGTTAGCATTAAAACTAGTATTGCCGTCGGTTAAACAAAGTTAAAAAAAAAAAAAGAAGTTGCGCTCTATACTTCAAAATCAAGTAATCGGAGGTGTTTTAGGGTTGCAGAGATAAACGGCGCTCTAGGGTTTTTCAGTATGAATTATTGTAAAAAAAAAAACTTGCTCATTTAACTACTATTGAATTGGTGGTTTGACAAATCAACCCAACAAAACAAAAACACGCGACCTAACTAATTCGACCATCAATTGTTCAATTATTGTTTTTCTCCTATTTAACCTTAGACTTTAACAAAAAACTTTAGATCAAATCTTATCCTTGGCAGATAGATTCAAAAGCATAATATCTACTGATGTCATCCCAAATCATACATCCGTTATCGATAAAAAGAGGAGTAAGAAAAATATACAGATTATTTAAGTCCCATAAACTATTTTGGTATATAATAAAAGAACCCTCATCAAAACATAAACAAAGGACTTTTAGATACTTCGCCATCCAGGGTGCATCCCCACTTCCCTTTAATAAAATGGTAAGTAGCTAAGCACGACAGCACTCTTAAGATTGAATGCGGAGCACTGAATCTTCCTGGTGTTGAGCTGGTATCGGCAGGTGACCTTTCTCTTGCAAGCTCTTCACCGTGTCGTATAGGCTTTGCTTCACCGGGGTGAACTCCAGTCCCAAGTCCCTCAGCTTCTGGTTCGAGAACTTGTACGGTTTTTTTCTCGGATTAGTCTCGTCTGAGCACCTGTGTGACCGATATAACATTATAAAATTTTAGGAATAAAAAAAAACAATTGTATTGAAAAAGAATTAAATCAAATAATTAATTCATAAGGGAGCCACTGGATTCCCATGCTCGAGAAGACATTGAATTTTCAAAAGACAGACAAAAATAAAAGCATCACATAATAAATAAATAAATCAAATTCCCTTTTAATGGGAAACCTCCAGGTCCATACAATGAGTGAAGTTGAGTAGGTGGATGTAATAAAATATCCATTTCACCCAATTTTCTTGGGATAAGCTGACAAAGACATTTTGCAGTAGGTGAAGATCCTTTTAAACCACAATTTCTGTTTACCTACTTCTTTTAATAGATAAAAGAAACTTCTTCACTTTTTTATAGGATCATTTTGTCAAAGCTGGTGCACCGATTAGCCCGCACCGGTGAGTTTAGAGTGCGACATATTACGGTACGGTATTGATAAAAATATTATAAAATTTAAATTTTAAAATATTATTTATTAATTTAAAATATTATATTTTTTGATAATATTTTAGGTTGGTAATTTCACGACAAATTTCGATACTTATACACAAATTCCGATACTTACAAAAATATAAAATGTTATCAAAAGATATAAGTATCAATACTTGGGCATAGTTTATACTCCAAAATGACCTCTCCGGTCGGGGAACGCATGAGATAAACGGCCAGACCCTTATATAGTAATCTCTCTAGTTTCAATAATTAAACTCTAACCTAAAATATTATCAAAAAGTATAATTTTTTCGTTTTAAATTTTATGTTCTGTAACATTTTCGGTTGATGCCGCACTCCTGCACTTGAGAATGAAACCTGGTTTGCCTAAATTTAGTGCTCGAAATCTTTATTTTTCTCTATATATATATATTATATACATGTTTAAATCTGATTATTGTCATTCATATGTTAGAATGACGTAATCCTCAACCATTCAATCTAAAATTTGAATCTCTTCTAATTTTCTTGAACTAGATTAATCTTTTTTAAGAAGAGGCATCCATTTCTTCCTCTTCCTGTGACTATCGACCACCACCAACGTCCAAGTTTACCAGTCACAAGTGGTGGATAAAACTGTGTTTGAAATGCAGCCCTTTCTAGTTCTCCAATGTTAGGTAAGATTACCAAGCAAGTATACATAAAATTTTGACATTTTCACTTCGCCAATTAAAAACAATGAATAAGATATATGCTACCTACACAGTATTCTAAATATCTGCTATGATAATTTGTTGAAGGCAAGTAGAAATAAAACACCTAGCAATATTGTAGTAGGTTGGAGAATGTGGAAACAGACACCTCCATAATTCTAGATATAAAGTTATGCAATTGGGCACAAACTAACAGGAAATTAACAACCAGCTAAAACTGCATTCAGATTTCTGTTCTCATTTTCCATCAATTAATTAAACTAAAATAGTTCATGCCATTAATTAAAAAAGGGGGTTGGCCCCTAGGTCGTTTTTTTACTAAAGTTTCTTAACCACCAATTTTGTCAAAGTTTATATGAAAAAAAGAACAATTTGGGTGAGTAATTAACAGTCAAAGACTTACTTGGTAGGGATGGGATACTCGGGGAAGAACTTGGCTAGAATCTCCACCACCTCTCCACGGTGGAGGACGCGCTCGGCACAGAGGTATCGGCCGGAGGCAGAGGGATTCTCGAAGACAAGAATGTGTGCTAACGCAACATCTCTGACGTCAACATAGGCTTGAACCGAATTGGCATAGGTCTTTGCGGAGCCGGTTAAGTACTTGAGGATGTGAACAGTGCTGGCATTCACAGTTGGTTGCAGCAATGGACCCATCACCAAAACTGGTGTTATCACCACAAGGTCCACCCCTTTTTCCTTGGCTGTTTCCCAGGCTGCCTGCTCTGCCACTGCCTTACCATAACAATACCAATTCTGCAATTTTGCATCATGCATGAACCAATCATTAATTTGAGGATTATTTTCTAATAAGAATACTGATCGAAAGTTAAGTTAGACCGGGCAGGCGAAAAATTTAAAATAAGGCAGCTTAGGGTAAGGCTAAAATGAGGTAGTTATCTAAATTCTTATCATTTTTATAAGAATTTGTGTAGAGCTGATAAGAATTTATGTAACTACATAAATTCTTAGAAATTTGTGTAACTACATAAATTTTTATCAACTTGGATAAGAATCTTTGTAAATTGTAAGCATTTGTGTAGGTACACAATTTCTTACAAAAATAATAAAATTTTATGTAGACCCGCCTCATTTTAGTCTCACCTTAAAGGTGCCTTATCCTAAAAACACCTAGGCTAGGCCAGAGCAGACTGAGTTTGGTTGTTATCGTTCTTAATTTTCCAACTCACCCAACGACCACGTCAGTTAAATTTGTCTATACCTAAACATTTATGCTATAATTTATGACCCCAAACCATTTAATTATTCTGAAATGAGTAAGTCTGAGGTGTGACAGCTTTAAGTTGCGGCTAAAAAAGGCTGAATTTTAAAACTTGTCCAAAAACTTAAAATGTTATAGAAATAGGTGAGTCTGGGGTGTAACATGTTTGTCCAAAAAACTAAAATATTATAGAAAAAATAAGTATCGAAACTTGTCAAAAATTACAATAAAATAAACTTAAAATATTATAAAAAAATAATATTTTAAGTTCTTAGACATGGTCAGTTAAATTTGTCTATACCTAATCATTTGTGCTATAATTTATGACCCCGCACCATTTAATTACTCTGAAATGAGTGAGTCTGAGGTGTGACAGGTTTAAGGTGCGGTTAAAAAGAGGCAGAGTTTCAAAATTTGTCTAAGAACTTAAAATATTAGACTTTTAGATAACATTTCAAGTTGGTTTTTTTATAGTTTTTGACAAGTTTTAATACTTAGTCCTAGAAACTAAAATATTATAGAAAAACAAATATCGAAACTTGTCAAAAATTATAATAAAATCAATCTAAAATATTATCAAAAAGTTTAATATTTTAAGTTTTTAAATAAATTTTAAAACTTACTGTATTTTAACTGTGCTGCACTTACTATTCCCTATGAAATGCCAAGTATAAAAAAGAACCCCCCACCCCAGCCGAAGTAATCCAAACCAATCCCAAATTAGATAAGCAAAAATAACCCAATTTCAGTGTTGCTTTCCTTTTGTAGTTGATGGTACCTAGAACCCAAATAAACCATTAATTAAGTTGTTATATATGAGAGCATTCGATTTATGTTTTTCGATCCATGGATCGAATATTGAATTATACTAATCAGATATAGAATCAAAATCACCTTAGTATTTTTGCAGAACTCGAGATCACTCCAGCAAGACTCATCAACAACTACATCAGGGCTCCTGTTGGGGTCCATGTACACTGCGCCAATCGAAGACGTGAACACCACACGTCGAACCTTGGCCTCCGCCGCTGCCATTATCACATTCTTCGTGCCATTCACGGCCGGCTCCACCATTTGTTCCTTTTAATTAATAAAAAAAAGGTAGATGCATCAACTACCGGTCATCAAAATCCTTAGACCTTAGGTATTAATACTCTTTAATTAATATGACGGCAAAATTTAGGAACAAAAAAATCTGAGAAAAAATTAAAGTAAAGCAATCAGAAATTTATTGAAGTAAAAAAGCTGACGAAAAATAGTTGGTTAAGAAAGCAATATCAAAATACATTTTCAAGGTGGCCTTAGTTGAGCTGTGTCTTGCAATTTTTTTTTAGAAAATGAAGTAAAGTCGATTCATCTTTATATTTTTCTCACCAAACTTTCTCTCCAACCAAACACGATATTTAACATAGAAAAAAAAGAGAGAAAAAAACCAACTTACAGGATCATCAGTCACGGGTGAAGCAGAATGGAAAACTCCATCACAACCATTAATGGCTTCCTTAAGAGACTGGTAATCAAGAAGATCAGCTTTGTGGAGAGATAGCCTCTCATTTGCACCATCAAGCTCTCTCAAATGAGAATTCCTCGGATCATCTAAACAAAAAAAGCCATCATCCAAAAAGATAAATAAAAAAAATAAACCCATCTCTTCCTTCAGTCTTTAAACTGCATTAAAAAACGAGGATGGAAAGCAACCAACCTGGGTTCCTTACGGTGCCTTTGACGGTGTAACCTTTTTCAAGAAGAAGCTTGACCATCCAAGAAGCGATGAAGCCACCGGCGCCGGTGACACAGACGGTCATGCCATTGGAGGAAGAGCTGTCGATTGGCATATTTGATTCTGTATGGGAATTAGTCGGCGCTTTTGAGTTGCCTTTGTCTCGTGGGATTTGGGTGCTTCGCTCTGTTGGGTTTTGTATGGAATGCCAATTGGCAAATGGGGGTTGTATTTATAACCCAAAAATATTTTTTTACTTCTCACCTACCAAAGGTAGATTTTAAAAAGAATTTAAATTACAGGTAAAGGTCTCTGCATACTGTTTTTTTACTTAAAATTCAAGTCATGAATATGTTTGGCGGCCATTTTATTATTATTTTCTCCATCGTTATTGTTTTTGTTGTGTTCCTTCGTCGTTATTTTTTAATTATGAGTTATGTGAACAAAAAGCATCTTTATGTTTTTGTTTTTATATATATAAATTAAAAAAAAAAATTTAAGTCTTAACTCTAATTTTATATTTTAAGTTTTAAACTTAAAAAATAAATTATATATCTTAACTTAAACTCTAACTCTAAATCTTAATTCTAAACTATAAGCTTATTTTTCTAAATTTTAATTAGTGACAGTAGTAAGTTTTTTTAATAAAAAGGAAACATAATAAAATTATAAGAATAATTTACAAAAAAATTAAGTATAGTAATTATATTAGTATATTTTTAATATATATATTTCAAACTAAAAATTGGATGATAAAAATATGATAGTATAAGATATGGTTAAAAATATAATCAATCAACTCGAAAAATGTTAGATACAAACACCACTGACGATTGTGATGAACGATAAACACCAATAACACTAACATAAATATGACTATAACAAGGACGACGTGTTGATAAATTAACTTTATTGCAATTCAAAAGTGTCCTATATTTTGTTATTGCGGCCTTTTATTAATATAAGAGAATTAGTTCGAGTATGCAAATCTGAGATATATCAATAAAACAACTAAACAAACTTCACTCTGAGAGGCGGCGTGAAATTCAACCGTAAGAAAATAAAATACATGATACAAGAGTAAATAAAAAATCCATCATTTTCATAAAAAAATAATTTAAAAATAAAATAAATCATACGTGTACAATAAAAATTATAACAAAATCTGAAATAAGAAACGGAATTGAGAAAAAACAACGGCCAACAACCAACTCAATCTTAATGTACTAGAACATAAATGGTACGGGCTTTTTTACCAAATTGGGTTTTTTTTTAAGTTACTTACGGATATAACACCCAAAAACATTAATTTTCAATCTAGCATCCATTTCTGGAATCCGTCTTATTGGTATGACGAGTTTTAAGATTTTTTTATTAAATATAGATATATTACATTCTTGAGTCAAATATCAAAATTTGAACTCATACAAAATGAAACGACATGAGCGTCATTGATCACTCAACCAATTAGTGAAACTTAAAGTTTTTATTCTTTTAATGAGATTTACGAAACTCGTCATACTGATATGACGAGTTCCCATGGCTTAATTATTTTTAATGGTTTTATATAAAACTCATTCAATTCTACAACCCGAAAACATTAAAAAAAAACTATGGGAACCGGTTATACCAGTACGACAAGTTTCATAAAACTTATTAAAAAGTAAAAACTCAAAAAATTCATCATACCAGTCACACGAATTCCATATATGAATGCTAGGTCAAATTCATCATACTAGTCAAACGAGTTCTATAAATAAATGTTAAATCGATAATTAATTTTTTAAGTGTCTAATGCACAAATAATATTAAAAAACAAAATATCTGTGTAAAAATGCCAACGGTGCGCGAGAAAAAAGACTAAAATTATTATTATTATTATTATTATTATTATTATTATTATTATTATTATTATTATTATTATTATTATTATTATTATAGAGGTTATATTATATTTTCTGTTTTTGCTTGTCGTAAATCCTTGGGAAATTTGGACGGAATAGGTCTCGTTATATGTTCGATAATACTACAAAACTGGCTTTGTATATTAAGTAAAATACTAAACATGAAAATAATATGGATTTAATATAAGTTAGATCTTATCACACATGCAATGTTGGTAAAAAATAGTTTAAAATAAAAAATGTTTTTTAAAAATTAATTCAACATTGACTATGAGTCAAGTGTTAAAATGTTTATAAATAACCTTGTTAAACACGAATTTAATCTTTAGATGAGTGATTTTTACTTGTTTTATTTAAAACTCATAAAAAGTACAAAAATACCATATTATAATATTAAGTATTATTTATAAAAATAATATTTTTGTTATTTTCTAATTGAGTTGACACATAATTAACTTATGATATCAATTAAATCACAACTAAATAATAGTATATGCTAGTGGCGGATCCACATGATACATTGGGTGGGCCCGTACTCACCCTGAACTTTTCAAAATTCACACATTTAGCTCTAATTTTTTTAATTTTTATGAATTAGTCCTTAAATTTTATGACTTGTGTCCACCTTTAATTTTGAGATTTTTATGACTTATGTTCATCCTCAAAAATATTTTAAAAAGTTTGACTTGTGTATAATAATAATAATAATAATAATAATAATAATAATAATAATAATCACCTCCAATCTGTAAAGACGCACGTTTTCGATATATATTTTAAAAAGTTTGACTATAAAATAAGTGTTTAAATTATGACATTGTTTGGTAATTAGTGGATAGCAGATAGTTGATAGCGGATTACATTGGTTGATAGCTGATTACATTAGTTGATTTGATTAGCAGATTGTATTAGCTGATTTTATAAAAGTATTTGGTAAAATTAATTGATAGCTAATAGCTATCTGATTATTTAAATAAGTAAAATGACATATAAGGACATGATTATATTTGATACTTGTTTGAATAGTTTATTAGTTATCAATATTTTGTATACTAATTAGATAATAAAAAATAATTTTTTTAATATAACATTACTAAGCATATTTGAAGGTGTGAGAATAAAAAGAAAAAAATATTAGTTTACAAATGTCACAATGTAAATAAGTGAGGGTGAAGAATTAAAATAGAAGTGTAAAACTTAGGTTATTTGGATATTTTTTATAATTGTTAAAGGTAAAAGAGTCTTTATAGCTCTTATGCTAAAATTTTTAATTTCAAAAAGCTCATATTAATAGTTTTTTCAAAATTAGAGGTTTCACCTCAATCCGCTATTCCAATCCGCTATTTACCAAATATATAAATTAAACGAATTTGACCGGTCAAACCTCTAATATTAGCTAAAACATCTAATTTTAGCTCAAACCGCTATTTACCAAACAAAGCCTATGCCTCTTTTTTGCAATAGGTGCCTAAAGTATTTTTTTGTTGAAGTAGGTGCCTAAAATATTTTTTGGCTGAAATAGGTGCATAAAGTTTCATTTTTTGTTAAAATAGGTGCCTCAGTTAACTTTAAAACAAGTCAAAAATAAATTTTTAAACACCTATTTCAGCAAAAAAAAATACTTTAGGCACATATTTCAGTCAAAAATAAAACTTTAGGCACCTATTGTAAAAAAAGACATAATTTAAACACTTATTTTGTAGTTAAACCCTTTCAAAATCAAATGTATTTTTTATTCAACAAGCACATTTCGAACTTGTAATTTGGGAGGTTGGTACAAATTTTTTTGGTATAAAATAGGTATATGCTTTTCATATATTTTCAAACTTTATTGTAAACTACTCAAGGTTTGTAAATGTAAGTTAAATTTCAAATAAATTTATCTATTCAATCTAATGAAAACAACATCTTAAAAGGGGTTATTATTTTCACTAGTGGAAACAGGAAGTGATTATAATATGTATTTCTTAGTTCTTTTTTATATAATATGTATTTCGATAGAATTGATAAAGATTAAAGATCCGAATATTTCAGCATTTAGGTTCGAGTTTTATTATGTAAAAATAATATATTATTTTAGTCTAGATTTGAATAAATTTTGATTATTAATGTATTCGTCATTGTATTTTAATGATTGATTCTGGTTATTACCATACAAATGTATTATTTATAATTATAATGGTGACTTTTAACAGATAAATGCATGTTTCCGCATTGCTATTTTTTATATTTCTAAATCATCATAATAAATATGTTTCACTTTAACGATTAAATCTATAAGCTAAAAAACATATAACGGTGGTGTAATACTCATTTTTATCTGGACTCTAAATTATATTCGAACCGTTTATCTTATTTAAATTAAATTTCCAAAAAAAATAAAAAAAATAATATAAAAGCAAGGCATGGTCTCCATGCAGAGAACCATGCCCTGCCACACCTAGCCCCCACGTCCCCATGCCCTGCCACCCATGCCCATTCCCTATTCCCCATTCCCACACTCCACTCAACCTCCCCCTTTATCCACTTAAAATAGCCACACATCAATTAAAAGGGGTGGCTCTCGGCAAGGCAAGAAAAAAGGGACGAGGGAAGCCGACCATTTTTCACGCACAAGGAGAGAGAGCCGGCATTGTTTCAGACAAGAAATTGGAACCAAAAATTGAAAGGGAGAGAGCTCATTATTATATTTGAATTTGGAATATATTTTTCCTTTTGTGTTTATGGTATTGTATATTTTATGGTTTAATGAAATATTAGTTGGTAATCCTTGTTATATATTTAAATTTCGTTCTTACATGTTTTTTTGTATGTCTATATATATTCGAATGTGTTTAGTTTAATTTTTATTTATTGTTAATTTTTGTATTTTATCGTCTCCTTTAAGCATATCTAGATATTTCGATAGGTATAAGTATTAAATATTTTACCTTAATTATCATATTTTTGTGTCAGATTAATATTTATGTATGTATGTTTTAAAGTAGTATTTTATTTTTGTTAGATTAGTATTATATTATGCTTGTTTTAATTCATATGTTCGTATCCATGTTAGCATGATTTTCTTGTTTGTTCATTTTGTACATTATGATATATATTAGTTAATGGCATGTTTAATTGTGTTTTTTTATATTTTGTTTTTATATATGAGTTGCCTTGGTCTTATTTATTCATGCATATTTTCTTTTATGTGCATCATTATTTGTTTAGCCTTGTTCGATCATGATAAGTAAGTATTAGCTTTGTTAAGTTTGCTTTGTTTCTTAGGTTGTATGTTAGTGTGAAAGTTTGCTTTTTTGCCATGACATATTTTCAATGTATGCATGTACATCGTGTTACTTATTAAGTTCCTTTTTATGTTTATATTGTTTTGTTAATTTATTATCGTATTTTGTCACATGTTAATGGCATGTTTTATTTTATTTTAACTTGTGTCATATGTTAAAGTATTAGTTTTTTAGCTTGTTGCTTAGATTTAATTAGTTTAATATCATATTACATGCATGTCGTGCACGTGTTGTCTTTGTGGTTTTTTTTTTATGTACATATGCTCAAGCATGTTAGGATTATTTTATTTAAATTTTGGAAGCGTGTTTTTCCTTTCCCATGTTTATGTGCATACTTTGTTTTCATTATTTGATATGTTATGTCCATGTGTTAGTTATTTTTCTTTATTTTGTGATATTCATATTTTATGTTTTAATATCATGTCAATTGTATTTTGCCTTTAAAGGTTGCATAACAGATATATATTTTGTCAATGCGGTGCCCTTTTATCCGAACGTAAACGGGGCCAGTATCAGGCGTAATAATGGTGGTTGAGCGTTTATTCTCGGATAACGGGGCTTTTAAAATCTACTCGCACTTATAACCAAATTTTAATTTAATCGTCACTTTAATCCGGAAAGTCTAATATTAATAAAGCGGTAATAATTAAAGTACCAATTTTGGGCAGTATGGGGGTGCTGATCCTTCCCTATCCGTAACCGACTCCCGAAACCATCAATTTTAAATCTCTGGTTTTTACGGTGTCCGGTCCACCTTGAGTGGCCGGTGACGACTTCATTTTTAAATAAAATACAATTTTTCTAAAATCCTACGGAAGACATTATTTTTAAAATAAAAACAGCTCCTTTTTTTAGAGAGAGACATCGCTACAGGTGGAGATTTATTAATTGATCGATTGATTAAGCTAGTATGATCAACCAAAGAGACGACTGAATAGGTTCAGTATCAGCATTAGCCCTTCCTTTTCTGCAATTTAAATAAAAATTAATCCGATTAAGTCAAATAAAGCCATTCATTGGGCTAATATTTTTGTTATTTTTTTCAAATGTTAGTACACAACACTAGAAATATATATACCAACAATGTTGTATATATATATTCGTATTTTAATTAGAATTTAATTATATTATACTTTTATAAAATTTTATAAGGGTAAAATTTTGATACACGAGTATTTTACACAAGACTGCATATTTATTCTATAAAACACAAATATTAAATTTTTAATCTTAAACCCTAAAAACTAAACTCATAAACTTTAAAGCCTAAACTAAACTCATAACCCCTAAAACTAGAAGGTTTGTGTAAGTTACACAGCTTGCGTATCAAAAAATTTTTCACTTCATAATAAAATGAGTGAAGACACTCAATAATATATATATATATATATATATATTTTCTAATCGGATTCGATTCTATTTATTTTTTCTTAATATACAGTCACATATCTTTGTAAATGTACATATTATTGATTTGTCGAAGCTTTAGATCGAGGATTTTTTTGTGGGTATCGGTGTAATTAGGAAAAAAATTAGGATTAAAATTTAAAAGAAATCAAATTATTGTTTTTGAATAAATCGTTAACTATTTAAATTTAAAAATTAAAAAGGGTTTGTTTTGATTATTGTTTAAATTTATATGAATTTAAAAAGTCATTAGACAAAAAATTGAAAAGGCTAGGCCCTCCCACGGTCTTTGAACTTTTTCCTTGAGAGTGTAATTAGGGGTTGTCCGTTGTCGGGGCCCTTCCCCTCGTATTCTGTCCGTAGTTTTCAAATTTTCTATTTTTTATAGTTATATTTTTTTTTAAGAAAAAACTATTTTGGTTTCTAAAAATCCATAATTTGATGATTTTTCTTGGCTCCAAAGTATGTGTTTGGTTCAGAATTTCGAATATCTGGCGACTGTTTTCACTTAAAAAGTCCTCTTTACCTAACTTTAATTGAAACACAGTTCAAATGTACACCTAATTGATTAAAATAAATAAAAATATTCTCGTATGAATGCATTGACCCCAAGTTTATGATATAATACATTGTTTTAATCAATCAACTGTAAATTTATTAATATAATTGGAATTCTCATACACATAAAAAAATTCAAATTAATCCAATTTATAGTCAAATTTAATATTTTTATTCTATTCAAATTATGACTAGCATGATTTATATGAAATAATTGGATTAAAGATATATTGTAAATGTATGGTTCTTTTTGGATGAATAAAATCAAATCATTTATCCAAAAAAATAAAATTAAATAAATTTTAAAGAATTAGATTCGACAAAACTTGGGCATTTTGAAAACATATTAAAAAAGTAAACAAAATGAAAAATATAAAATGATCTGAAATTGATTCCTATATTACCAATGAAACTTGAGGTAAATAGCAAGATTAAAGATTATCGACAACCGAGATCTACTAATTAGCATAGTGACCAAGGATGCTCATATTATTTTATCTTTTATGAATTCAAATCTTGACATTAACAAAGAATGTAATGCTTATTTATTTAATAAAAGGCTTAACAGATAAAAATGTGCCCAACATATACTATTTTTTTTCAGTTAAGCCTTAATAAAAAAATCAACAACCATTTCATGTCCACAATGCGAAATCAAACTTGAGGATTTAATTATTGCAACTGTAGCCATCAGAAGTTAAATTGAAAAGAATCTTGGGAGCTCGTATTTACCAAAACATGAAAATATCAATTTCAGAGTAGGTGATATCTCTCAAGTCTTCTTTTAACACCAACCTCCTCTACTCGTCAGCAACATTAAATCATTTCGATTGCTCGAAAGACCTGATTTTTTTTGTGGACAATGCACTATTCGAGTGATCCAATTAAACAGAAAGGATACAAAAGTTAACAAAGCAGGAAGACTAATGTTATTGGCCTCGCTAGAAGAAAATGACCCGCAGTTGTTGGTAGCTTTGGTGATTGGTAGATAGAGAGAAAAGAGGTGATTGGTAACCAATGCCCCTGCAGAGACTAAATGTCCAGCCGCCAACTACAGTTCAGAAGTGAAAAGGGTCATATGTTGAGCTATTTTAAGAGCAAAAATTAGATCATATTTCACCCAACAAATGTGACACTCCTTGTATCTGTGTTGTGTTCGTGTATTGTGCTAGAGTATTGTCATGTTACGATCATGTGTATTGTGCTAGAGTATTGTCATGTTACGATCGTGTTTACGGTTGAACCTTAAACACAAAAATCTAAATCCTATGTCCATTTCCCCTAAAAGGTGTTTTAGGAAATGATTTATTTCCTATTTCTTCTCAATCCTGATAGTCGCTAAACAATCATTCCAAAAAAGGGAGCCCTGAAGGACTAGTTAAGGCATATTCCGGTTTCTCCTGACAAGTGTGAATCAAACAAAGGAATGAGAACAGAACCAGCTGGCTCTTTTATAGCAATCCAAACACATCAAGATAGTTAAAAAGTACCACAGATCTAGACTGTGACTGTTGATATGTCCCAACTAAAAAACGATAACCTCCAAGACTAAGGATTAACCAGGTAGCTGAAACTACAATTTACAAACCAAGTACGTATTGTCCCAGTAGATTCAGTCAGATTCCCAAATTCATCAAGTTTCTTTGTGTCCTGCATCATCAAGCAATTAGGTATCATCATCAAACAGTTTCAAACATAAAACTTCAATTCAATATATATACATATAACGAGATCGCAAAATCTCCACAATCAAAAGGTGAAATAAAAAATCCCCAGAAACCATGGCAGAAGAATGTGGAAACAGTAATGATACAAACCTTTGACTCAAGTTCGCTTGCGCTTTGCTGCAACTGTTTTGATGTTTCTAACAATATAGGCAATGACTTCCTTAAGTGTGGCTTTCCTATTTTCCTTAAAGTTCCAGAGCTCGGGGACTATATATCTTCCACTGGGATTATACTCATTTAGTTCTTTCAAGGATGTTACCACTGCCATGTAAACCTCTTCAACCCAATCCTGCTTCAGATTTTTAAGTTTCTCATCTTCTTCGTTTACGATTTCGGTTTCCTGCACAATGCACAAGATTAATGAGCTCAGTCATTTCATTCCTCTATTTTCTTCCTTAACAGCAACATCCCTCTTTCTCTCAAGGAAGCTCCAACACAAAAGAATAAGAAAACATTGAATATCAAAGACAGCTTAAAATAGTTATATACACCTTCCCTCCCTCCATTATAACTTTGAATGGATACCATTCCGAATTGTTTATATTCTTCTGCCACGATGAGCATAGAGTAGTAGCCTGAATTTCTGCTTCATCCGGAGGAAACTGCAACTTACAAGCATCATGAAAAGGCTTCAGATCAAGCTCTCCCATTCTCTTCAATCCAATATTTGTGCGAGCACTCAACAACTCTTGCAAACCCTACAGAAGAAAAAAAATATTGGTACAACAAGCAGTTGCATGAGTCTAGATAGTACTCCAAGGCTTGGCTGACTGTACGACAGTCTTAAGCCAAGAAAACATTGGCAGAGTACCTGAATTAGCACTTTCCTAGCATCTTGTAGCTCATCATTGCTTTGACGCTCTTTCGTTATAAGAACTTGATTTGTCAACTCCAAACCTTTCATATCATCTTCCTTGTCTTGCAACTCATTCTCCATCTCTTTCATCTTCTCCTGAACAGCTGCATCATCTTGTCCAAGATGCTTCATCACTTGCAGCTTGCCTCTCAAGTCTTCAATTTCCATTTCCAACTTCTGCTTTGCATCTAACTGTTTTTCCAACTGAAGTATCTTTTTCAGGGCCTCTTCTTTCTCCCTCTGGAAAATTAAAAATCCCATCAACAGAACAGAAAACGTAAAACAACTATAAAGTGAAAAAATGATACATGCTAATAAATTACTAAGTTCACCACCTTCTGCTCTTCAACCAGTCTTAACACATTTTCATCAGCCTTTTTCTGCTCCATGGAAGCGAGCTGAAGTGAATCGTTTCTTTCATTATTCTGGAAAGATGAAAGAAAATGCCAGTGACAATTGTAACAATTTAACCTTAATTTTAAGTCAGTAGAAGCTTTTGACACTAAAATTAAAAGCTATTCATACTATATTCAATAAAAGACTCAAAATGTTTATCTTGATTTTATTAGGTCAAAGCAACAGAATGCTTGGCGATGACAATTAATGTCTTTAGCCATAAAAGAATTTTTAATTTATGATGCTTGTGAAATACTGAAGACGGCCCCGGGTCCTGATGGATATGCAGCCTATTTCTTTAAAGTAGCTTGGCAAATTGTAGTAAAGACCTAGTCAATGCAGAGCTGCAATTCTGTAGAACTGTCGAGAATGCTAACTGCATTTAATACCACTACTCTGGTTCTGGTTCCCAAGGATCCTAAACCTCAAACAGCTGCTGATTTCAGACGTACAAGTGTAGTTCAAGAATTCTGATGAAGAGATTAACAGCATTTCTTCCATTGAATGTAGGACTGGTTGGATTCTTTAAAGGGGCAAGGGGGATAAGGCAGGGCAACCCTTTGTTACCCTACCTTTTTGTCATTTCTATGGATATTTGTTTCGAGAATACTTGATATTGCAGCTGAGAAGAAGATTATTAATTTTCATCCCAGGGTCACAGGCTTTACTTACACACTTAAGCTTTGCTGATGACCTGCTCATTCTGCAAATGAAACCTTGATTCAGTAGCAGGTACATGGAGTGTATTGGAAGAATTTTATCTACTCTCAGACCTCCAACTCAACTCCCTAAGAGTGAAATCTTTGCTGCTGGGGTATCACAAGATGGGCTGAAAAGGATTCAAAAAGCTACTGGATTCAAACTTGGCTGTTTCCCAGTCCCAGTAAGATAGATATCTGGGCTCACCTCTGGTTTCAAGAAGATTGTCAAAAAAGGATTGCTTTCCTTCAATGAAAAATTGAGAACAAGAATATCTAGACGAACAGAAAAAGACATCTTAGTTTATTCAGCCTAAGGAAGTCTTGAAGAGGATTTCTCAGCTTTGCATCAGATTTTTATGGACGGGAAAAGATGCCTCCGCTCAAGGTGCTAGACTGAAATGGAGCCTCATATGTTCTCCTAAATCCGGAGGGTTAGGGACGTTGAAAGATGTAGAAGGGTGAAACAATGCATGTGTTATCATGCTTATTATAGAATTCATGGCCGGCCAAGGATCCTTACAGATTGCATGGGTGAATGAGCATTTGCTTAAAACTGACTCTTTATGGCAGGTCTCACCAAAGTCTAATGTCAGTTGGTGCTGGAGGAAAGAATTAAAACTGAGAGAGGTGGCTGTAAAAATTTTGTTGCAAAATGTAAGTTTGGATATTAAGTGGACAATATCCAAAATATGTAATGCCGCAAAATGCAGGAGCACAAAAGTTGTGTGGCAAGATTATGGTTTCCTTGGCATGTTTCCATGGCTCTATCAAATAAATATGGAGGGTGCTTAATGTGTTACAGTGGTGAAGAATCAAGAGATCACTTATTTTCGAGATCATTCTTTTGCCAAGAGTGTTTGGTATGAAACCCTCAAACTGTGTAGACATATAGAGATACTAGGGGATGGCAGGATGATGTGCAATGGATGAGCTTAAAGCTGAAAGGAAGGAGTCGTATTACTGCTATGGTTTATTTTATATGGCGTGAAAGAAATAGAAAGCAGTTTACATCCCAGGTATAAATTGGGATGCAGGTCGTGGAGAATACTAGGAGAGTTGTTAGCATGAAAATCTCTAATACTAAGATCAATAGATTAGATGGAATGAATATTCAATTATGTACTGATTGGAATATCAGTTTGTAGAGAGTATACTGTATAGATGTTTTAGATACATTGATTGTAAATCTTTGTATCAGTTCTACTGCTCTTTTGGGTAGTAAAAGCACATTTATCCAAAAAGAAAACTGATGATAGTCTCATAATTAGAGCTAACATTTAATTGCAGTGGATAAACAGAAGAAAAGTTAGTTCAGTTATAAGGGCACAGTTAAATGATCAAATAGTTGTTACCAAATGTGAAGACTAGCTGGTTAGCGAGGAAAGACAGATTACCTTTGCCTTCTCTTCATCGAGATTTTGCCTTTCTCGCTCAGTTAGTGTCTCGCGCTTGTTCAGCTCCCTGGTCCAATTGTCAATTTTCCTTTTCTTTGTTTCCAGTTCATAATTCAGCTTTTCCTGTTCTTCCAAGATCCTTCGAACATTGTCTCGAGCAAGACGCTGCATCTTCCTTGTCTCTAAGCAACAATTAAAACACAAAAATGGAATTGAGTTGTCTTACTTAAACCATACAAACTTCTGACTTTATAATCACAATGGATTAATTGAGCTCATGAATGTCTTTCAAAAGGGGAAAAGAACCCGGATGTACTTTTGATTGGAACATGGGCATTAGCTTCGCAAAACATTCAGACGTTAGAAATGAAGTCTTGAATCCAACATGTAAGAATAAAACATAAATGGCATGGTCCAGTTTATTACATCATGCAGACAAGGCCTTTGAAAGTGATGTATGTCACATTGTTTAGAAAAAGTTGACAATGTTTAAACATTCTAAGGTGTTAAAAAAGAAGGCATATACAACCAACTAAATATATGAAGTACAAGCATGTACATGGAAAAGACACAAACAGGTCAACATAAAGAAATTAGACCTGACCTTCAATAAAGGCAAGGTGCAGCCTGTCTTTCTCTTCAAGCATTCTGCTTAAGGACATTGTTGTCTCATTGTATTTGTATTGTAATTCATCTAGGTTTTCATTTGTCAAGTCAATTCTCGTTGTCAACTTGGCCACAACATTATTCCTATTTTGGGCAGTTTCTTGGACAATTTCAGAAATGGTTTGTAATTTTCCTACCTTCCGAAGATAATCCCCTATTGGTCCATCAGAATTGTAGTCATCAGCACGTGCACACCAACCATAAATATTAGAACCAAGCTGTCCCTGTTTCCCATTCCAATGCTTCTTACTGTGACGCTCAGATTCAAAAGCTTTCTCAAATTCAGTTGCACTCACATAGCCAGCCCAATCACTGTTGAACATTAGTATGGCTTGTCCAGTCAGGTCTACCTCATTCCAGGAACATTGAACATCTAAAGGTTTGTATTTAACAAACCTCCTAAACCAGTAGCCTTTATCATGATATGCGTCTATAGTCTTTGAGTCAGCAACTACGTTCATTATGATTCCCATCCAAGGCCAGACATAAAGTTTGGTTTGCTCTGGAGTCTGGTTCACAACTGGTGGTACAGTTGGAAGTGAAGTCTCATCTGCTTCACCAGCTAGGTCAACTTCCAAATACTTTGCCAAGGCCAGGTGGTTTGCCTTCTGTTTTGCACTTCTGTTGGCAGATCCTTTGCCCACACCAGAAGCATGTTGAAGCAGATCCTTATACTTGTAGTCTTGCTTCTTTTTCCCAGCACAAAAAGGGCATCTTAAGCTACCATTTAAGGCCTTTACTTTGTACTTCCCAGACCTTAGCTCTTGTACGGCTTTTCTTTGTACTCATTGATCTCAGAATCACTAAATTCTGACTCTTCTCCGGAGCTGGTGTCCATCTGATCAGACTACACTTCAAACAAATGCTAATAACAACAATAATACACAGCTGAAATCATGACCATGATAGAAAGCCTTAAGCCTCAAAATCTCAAACTAAATCAGAGATGAATGGATATCTCTCCGATTTGCCAGCTAGTTGTCAATGAAGTAAGGGCAACACGCAAGCAAGTAAAGTTGAAAAATCTCAAAGAAGCAGGGGACAAATTAACCATTTCTTGGAGAACATTGAAAGATTAAAGAAGGAACTTACAACGTATTAGTAAGCTGTAAATCCAATATTGACTACACTTGAAAAACATGCAATGCCTCAGTCGATTAATACTCTAGTATATTACTTCGATAACACAAAGTTAATAGCTTCATGCAATTAGTAAGTAGAATATATATTTTACCTTGGCTTAAAATTGTTTGAAAAATATATTCCATGCAATCATCTCTGCCATTCTGACATTATAAAGGAAATGCATTACATAATATTCATCGGAACTAGGGTTTCAAGCCGTACGCCACCGCTAAAGACCTAAAAATCGTTGTTAAACAAATTTCACATCAATAGCAACCGATCGCCGGCTGCTAATAGAAGTGTAACCGAAAATAGCGGCGATCGCAGTCCGCTATTCCGCCTAACCGACAGCATAAAAAAATCTCCTCTCGACAAATGTAAACAACAGTGTAACAATACAGCAGAGTGATGCACATGCAGAGAGCGGAAAACTCAAAACCTAATGATTGAAGTAGAAATTAATCTTCAGGTAAAGTTTAGGGTTTCAAACATTACCGGAGTGGTGGTGAGAGACGACTCCGGCTTGGGGTGTGTAATGAGAAATGAGACTACGGGAGTATGTGGAAATTTTAGAATAAATCCATTTTTGACATCTGTAAATATTCTTGTAAAAAAAAAAAACTACGGCTTAACTAGTAGTTAACAGAGAACGAAAAACTAGATTATAAAATTCTTCAAAACCAACAATTTTTTGCTAAAATTGTGATACGTGTAAAAATATTCTTAAATAATGTTTTTTTTTTAAATTATCATTCTTTTTTTAAAAATCATATAATCTTATAGTTTAACCTTTGAGATTCGTAGCTTTCCTCTTAACAATATTATCTTCAAAATTTAAATTCAGATTCTCTCATTGAGAGAGTAATATCTCTTGCCATTACACTCGACCCTTATTAATATCTTAATTTGATTTTAAATATGAATAAATTAAGAAACACATACAGATTAACTGCTTAAACTCGAATCACTAAACATTATCATCATTTATTATTGTGACCACTTAATGAGTTTGAAATTTAAAAATAGTATGTTTTGAGGATAAAACATGCTTAAATAATAATAATAATAATAATAATAATAATAATACTGCTTTTCTGGGGGAAATAATTTTTGAAGTACACGGTTAATTTTAGTGATGGTTGTTCATTATTATTTAAAAGTTTTAAATACCTCAATTATATTTTATTATTGTAATTTTGATTTGATTTCTTGTAATCTTTTTAATATGTATCTACTATATTATTAATAAATTTTAATTGAGTTGGTATTACGAGTAAGTTTGATATTAAATCAGTTGAATATAATCAAAACGTCCTTTCGAACAAAAAATAAGTAGAGATTTAGAACACTGGATCATATTATTAATAAATTCTAATTGATTTTTCAGTTTCAGTTTCACTTTAACATTTTCAATTTTTAGCAAAAAAATGAAATACTACATCAAATAAAAAATTTGTTTTTTAAGTAATTAAATCATATTTAATCAATGATTATAAGCAGAGATTTAGAACACTGAATCATACTTGATCGATTAAATCATATAAATCAGAACATGATGACCTAAATTTTGACCCAAACTAAAATCGACCTGAATTTTAATTGATTTAAAAATCAACTCAAACTAAAAGTATTCAGAACAAAAAATAATCAAAATTGAAATCAACCCGAATTTAACTGCCCAAATACTTCCGATCCAAACATCAACAAAATTTTGACCCAATAATTGAGTTGAAATGAACAAATAATTATTTCTATTTATTTTTTAGTAATATAATAAGGCTTAAAAGAAAAATATGTGCCCAAAGTTTCAAAAGTTATAATTTTAGGTGTCTGACCGTTAATGGGTGTTAAATTTTTTTAACCAATCAATACTTGACACGTGACATATTTGGGGTACCTAAAATTTTAACTTTTGAAACTTTGGGCACCTATTTTTCATTTAAGCCATATAATAAATAGTAAATATGTAGGTTATTTTTTTATTATATTACTCATTAACAACTAACTTTAGTAAACGTTTAGTGGTTTAATATCATATCTCTTTTAAAAGATAATCTTCCTATTTGATTCAATAATTTTTATTTTAAAAAATATTTAATAAGAATGATTATAAAATAAAGTCACTCTTGCCAACTTCCATATATATATAAATTTATTTTTTATTTTTTAATTTGTTTTAGTCTTTTATTTAATTTATGATATTAATTAAACATTCAAGTGAAAAATTAAAATGTCAAACAATTAAAACATACTTAAATTAATTTTAATCCATAAATAATATATAATTAAATTATATTTATTAAATAATTTCTACATAGTCCAATTCTAATTTCGTAAAATAAAATTTTTCCATCTTCGAAGTTATGCAAAACTTATTTTAAAAAATAGAAAATAGTCGGTTGAAACTCGATAATGAACATAATACGAAATTCAAGTTATAAACTTTAACAAGCCTTATAGGTTAAGATTGAGTTAAATTATCTTCTCTTGATGATAGGGGTGAGCGTTCGACCGAGTCGAGTCAAAGAATTTCGAGTTATTCGAGTTAACGTGTCATATTTTACAACTCAAACTTTATTTAAAATTTTTTCAATTCGAGTCGAGCTTTCGAGTTCCTGTAAAAATTTAATCGTAATTATTTAACATGTTATAATACGTTTTGATTCCAATTTAAATCATTTTCTCTAATCATATAAGATATGCATATATATATATATATATATATCTTTATATTTTTCATATGTTGCAATATTTCTTCATATTTTTATATATCAGTATATATAATAAAAAATTGATAGACTTGTCTCGAACTTAAAAATAAATCTATTAATTACTAAAAATTCCGAGTTATTCGAGTTTCTATTTTACAACTCAAACTTTATTTGGAATTTTTTCGAGTCGAATCGAGTTTATGAAATTTCGAGTCGAGTCAAGACAAGTTGAGTATTTTCGCCTCGAGTCGAGTTATTCGATTTTTTAAGTCGAATTTTGCTCACTCTTACTTGATGATGATTGAATTCGAAACATTGAAGGGTCAATAGTTGAAAATAACCCTAAATGATAAGATTGAAAAAAAACAAATATTTTGTTTAAAGAATATATCAATAAGTCTAAAAATATATTCAATTGGATATATACCCAACTCAACCCGAATTGAACTAAAAATCCAAAGATGAACTACAATCGAAAACCATTCCATCTGATATTGACCTAAACCGAAAACTAATCCGATCCAATATTGACCAGACCCAAAAAGTCAACCAATTCAAAATTGTCCCAAACTAAAAACCAACCAATATGATCCAACCCAACCCGAATTAAACTCATTCGATATTAATCCAACCTAATCTAAAATAACATAGACTCAAACTCAATCCGAATCAAACAATGATTCAACCTAAATCAAACTTAAACTAAAAATAACCGAACCAAATGACCCAAATTACCATCTCTAAAATTTTACCCTAAAAACAAACCGATCAAATGCACACAGCTGCTCCAACTCTCATTCTCATTTAAACCACGCATCCGTAAGGCTTAATCGTCAAAAAAATCAAACTAATGTTTTTTTTTTCAAGTGTCTGAACTATTTTCTAGAACAAATAAGTGCTTAATATTTTATTATGTTACTCAACTAAAATTCATCTATCACGGTCATTAAAAAAGTACCATTAACTAATTAAACATAACACAAAAGCAAACAATCATTGCGAGAGATGTCACACGATAAAACAAAACTAAAAAAATACATAAACCCTTAAATGCAAAATTTTTTTAACGGCCACAAACATTTTTTAACAGTCGCATCAACCACAATATAAACATAAAGAAATAAATCCTTTTTGTAGCTGTCGCATCAAGCCATCAACCACAATATAAACATAAAGAAATAAACCAGTATTATTACCGTCAGATCACATCATAAAAGAGTTGATAAAATATATAGAAGAAAATGCCAATGATGATTTTGAAAGTAAACTGGTAATAAACTAATAATGAAACTTAAAACCACACTTATTCCTAAGGAAGGCTACCGTTTTTTAAATGCTCGGGGTCAGCATTTCAAGCACGGCCTGTCCCCATTTTAGAAGTATTGTTTTCACAAAGTTCACTGTCAGGCTCCTCGTCAGCTCCACTAACAGCAACCTAAGCACCAACGGCCAATTGGCCGTCAATATGGCCATTTTGGTTGCAGCAAGTATCCCCACCACGGTCGCGGGCACATTAATGGCATAAAAGCTCCAATCAACTTGAAAGAACAGTACATCCCTAAGAAATGCTCCCACTGAATGACATGCTCGCCTCCACATTTCAAGCATGCCCTGTGACACCCCCCCTTTCATGACTGCCATGTTCCCCTGCAAATTTAAGAGTTGAGAGTTTAGCAAATGCAGCAGATAGATATAATAAGGAATACCCAATCAAACTCGCATTCTTGACAGAAAGGTACACAAACAAACAAAAGCCTAATATGTAGGAGCCTAGCTTCATCCAGTGGAAAAAAATAAACAAACAGTACCAACCTGCGACTGTCTGTCAGAAAAACGAGGGTAGCTTTGTGCATTTTCGGCCACTGTCTTCCCGGTCACTAGAGTGGAATTATCAGCGTAGCAAATTGTAAGAATATTGAAAAATTAAAGATCTAGAACTGCAATAAATAAAGATATCTTAGTAGTATCCAAACCAACATACCAGTCATGCAGTCCCCATCAAGATACCCAAGCTCCAAAAGATAACGGATCACAGCAGGCGTTCCTCCAAGCTATCAAAACATTTTCCCCCATTTATTGAAATGATAGAATAGATAACATATACAGTTCCATAAGCAAAGGAAGAAAAAAGAAACATGAAAGAAAAGAATGATGCAGAAGCTCTGCAGTTAATCTATACCTTGTGTACCTCCTCCAAGACATATTTGCCACTGGGATTCGGATCAACCAGAAACTGAACCTCATCACTGACCTTCTGGAAATCATCAGAAGTCAATTCTAAACCAACAGACCTGCAATGAATACTTCCCAAGATTCATTTCCCCAAAATTTCAATAATTTTGAGGCCATGGGGATACCTCATATCTGGCATAAATTCTTACCTTGCGATGGCACTTAAATGTAACACAACATCGGTTGATCCACCTAGGGCCATGACAACAACCATAGCATTACGTAAAGATTTTTCGTTGATGATATCTCGGGGTTTTAAATCCATTTTAAATAATTCTTGTAGATACTTTCCAGCCGATCGGCATTCATCCAATTTCAATGGGTCTTCAACAGATATTGAAGAGCTTGTCATGCATAAAAAAATAGTAAGAGAAAAATATTGCAGAATCTCAAATTTACAATCAAAATGATTCCAAGAGCATAGTACTACCTGTAAGGAAGAGACATTCCCATAGCTTCAATTGCAGAAGCCATGGTATTTGCAGTATACATTCCTCCACATGCTCCAACTCCAGGGCAGGAGTTAAGGATAACATTCTTTCTCTTCCCATCCCTTATGTTCCCACTTACAGATTCTCCATAACACTGCATGACCAATCAAATGGAGAAAAAGAACTTGAAAGGTTGCCAAACTTGAGAAATATATTGGTAATTTCAGATAAATTACGAGGATATAAAGAGAAATAAGTAATCAACTAGCATAACAACATTCCTATAGCTTTACCTGGAAGGCAGATACTATATCATATGCATTTCCATGAAAATGACAGGGCTGCAAAAGACAAGTATAGAAATATATAAATAAATCATTGAATAGGACACCACAACCTAAATTTAGATTAAGGCTTCCTTTGGGGTTGCAGTCCCCAATGCCTGTTTGGGGCAAACGGCCGTTGGCCAAAAGCTGAAAAATCAGGCTGCCCTGAAATGCCCGTTTGGGCGCTAAAATAGGTGGGCAAACACCCGTTGGGAGCCAAACCAGTGGTTGTTTGGGGTTGTTGTGGCCGGTAAACGGCCGTAGCCACCACAAACACAGCCTAACACACTTGAATGTATTGTATGAATATATGATATAAAAGAAACAAGGAAAGGCAGAACCAGAGCAACAGATTGTAAAAATTTCAGTTAAGATATTACCTAATATAATACACGGCAAATTAAAAATAATACAATCATTTGTATGAATGAGAACTTTCCACTTCGAAACCAATTCTAACAGACTTATCAAATATTACAGGGGCAAAATGTGTATTTATTTAATAATTCTAAAGAGCAGCACTGATTTAACAAAACTTGCAACAGAATGTAATAAGAGCAAAACTAATAAGATAAATCCTAAATGAGACCATTGGCAACTAAAGAGAAAGGGCAGTCAACAAAGCAGCAAACCTTGACGGTTCCACCGTAAACCATAATACTTGGCCGATTCAGCCTCCACATTGCAATAATTGTTACCGGAATCTGCAAAACTAGCAACCATTAGATTGAAACAGTTTCATAATTGTGGAAGAGGAGGAAACCAACAAAATCATATCATATTTCTCTTTAGCAATAGAAAAGTGCATATATGAACAACTCAACCAACATCAAGAGAAACAATAAAAAAAGGGACAGATTTGAACTTAAAGAAGGGCAAATTTTGATAACTTACATTTTTATCACACCTAGGAACAAAAATATACCCATCACACCACTGAACACTCATGCTATCAGCAATCAAATCCTTTGACTGCAAACTGTAGCACAACCCTCTAGTCCCAAAACCTTTTCCTACCCTTCCCATAACAAAACCTTTGCCTACCCCTCCCATACCCATCAACATCATATCACTAACACCGACCATCCCACTCTCCTCAACCCCCCGTTTCACTGCCTCCAACAACGCATTTCCTTCATACCACACCGACAATATCCCCATTTGGGGTTTCAAAAAGTCGTCTTCAGACAATCCGAAGCCGGACAGCATAACCTGGGGCACGCCTTGAAGCTTGGGCTCCATTAATTTTGAACTGTATTTGTTGAGCTTTACATTTGGAGGAAACAAAGGGTATGCAGTCATGGTTACTCCGAATTGGGCGGCCATGCGAAGACATCGGCGGCGATTTGAAGGGGCAGAGAGTGAAAGCTTCGTGGTGGGGAAAATAGGGATTTGGGAGGTTAGAAATGTGGTGGCAGCCATAGATAGAACTCTATGGGTCAAGGTAAGAAAATCTACAGCTAGAAGAAAAACAACAAACTCCAATAGAACATAGGTCCAAGCAATCTCAAAACAAGCCCAGTAAAAAAAGGCCCAACAAATGGTTTTCATTCTCCATTGAAATAACTTGACATGAATTTTACGTTTTTGTACGAGTAATTTTTAGTATTTTTCTAACATTTGAAATGATTATAAAAAAGTAATAATTCCAAGGTCATTATATAATTGGCTCAATTTAAATTAATTTTAGAAAATTAAAGTTGTTACATTATCATATCGTTTTGTCTAGCGATTAACATGTACATCTACTATACGTATCTCTTGCAAAATACATATATTAAATTGATTAAAAAAATATAAACACCATATTTATAAAAGCTGACAACTTCATATATCAAATAATTTATAAAACCAAACCCATCCTAGTGGGAAAATAAATCATGTTCATCTTAGGAGACATGGGTTCAAATCGCTTTGTCTACAAGGTGCGTGCGCATTGTTAAAGGGTTAAAAATATGTATGAACAAAAACTATCTTGTAATCACCTGAATATTCAAAAATAATAATAATATATAGAACCTTTTAGTAATATGGTAAGCTGAATTAGTTTAAACATTTCAAATTTAAATTACCTACCATAATCTATGAGGTAATGATCTTGCCCACACACGAGGAGCACCATGCATCTTCTCATACAAGGAAAAGATTAAGGATTTATATCCAATACACACACGGTAGAAACTAAAGGTTTCTACAAGCGACTTAATTTTAGGGTTTAGAAATTTAGGTTGGGGTGTAAGGTTTAAAAGTTCATAATTTAGGAATACGGGTTGACAATGTGACATAAAATGCCAACGTATTATATACTACTAGAAAATATTAAATGATAAATCTATCATCACATATAAAATCAAACTATGTAATTTAATATAGAGTAATTACCAAACTTTTAAGTTGAACACAATTCATAGGTCTTACACTAGATGTGTACTTAAGTCCAACTAAGTAATAAATTACCAATTACGACTCATTCTGACACGGAAAGCAGATACTATGTCGTCTTGTCAGGTAAATGAGAGGGCTACAAAATACAAGTAAAAACTAAATAAACCATTGAAATAGGACAACACATCACCACCCAAACTTGGATTAACCACTAGTTGTATTCCTTACTTACCATTTCTATGTAATACATTATATAGACACTCGAATATAGCGACATGAAATTTAATGATCATATAAAATATATATATACTAAAAAAATTAACTATATCAAAATCGGATACATACTCATGTTTGACAACCATTGTATTACATAAAGATTTGTAACATGGCACTAATTGATCGGATTTACAGAAACCCAAACCTAAGCAGATAGAAACGAGAACACACACACAAAGACGAAGAATGAAACAAAGATTACAGTAAAAGCAACAGAACATGAGTGGTTTACGTAAATCAAGCTCTTCTGCACGCACAATTTAGACAAGGGGTTTCATGAATTTTGAATTGTTTAATTTCCTTCTTGGAAAGCATGATAAAATGCCAATAATTATAGAGTTGGAAGATATTTTGAGTTCAAAAGAGACCTCAAGTAGTAAGGAAATGAAAACTGAATACAGAAGATATTTTTGGGTGATTTAAAGTTCATTTTCTTGGAAACCATTTTCAATGAAACAAATACAACCTTAATCCTTCCTTGGGGTGGACCAAAGGATGCTACTAGAAATTTCAGATTAACATATAGTTTAAGTATATTCATTGTATTTTCTATTAAGGATCTAATTTTACAATTCTAGAAATTAGTTCTAGTAAGTATAAAAGCTCACACCCTGATATAAAATCTTGTGTCAGTACTTAATCCTTCATAACCTCCAAATTAATTATAAATCAAAGTACCTTCCCCAGAACTGCTTTCATCCATTGTTGCACTTGCCATTGCCTGGACCCTCTCCACTAATGATTGCTACTTTTCCCTGAAAATTTACCAACATAACCAAAAATTCAGAGTTTAGCCAATACAAATAGACATACAAGGAATGCATTAAAGCTATATTGCTCAGACACTTTCATCTTAATTGAAGAATCCATGTTCTAAACCTAGATATGAGGATATGACAGGGAAATATTACATTTATTTAATTTAGTGTAATTTCTATGTAAAAGATCATGGCATCCTCAAAATTCCCCTAGCTTAAACTAATCCAAGAAATCATCTTGCCATCACCACAGCTAAAAATCAAAGAATGAACAGAAACCAAAGATCTAAAGGTTGGTAAATTGAGGGAATCAAAGAAACTTCAAAACCATGCAAAAATATCCTGCTACTATGAAGATATAAAGAGAAATAAGCTTCATTACTCAGATATGCCAAAACAGACAACACAACCACGTTGGCAAGGATGCGTCAGATCTGTCCAACTTTTGGTGACTGGAAGAGAAGAAATATAAGGAAAAAGAAGAATTTAGATTGTGTCGTATCGTATGTTACTAGAAAAATATTAGAATTATATTTTTATTATCACATATAAGATCAAAGTATATAATTAAATATATATATATATATAATATGTATTTTGCACCTAGCTCCGTACTTGAAACCAAATAAGTAATAAAATAACAATAAAGACTTTCCTATGGCACGTGGTTGTGATCTGGAAGGCATATACTATGTCTTATTGCCTGGAAAATGATAGGGCTGCATAATACAAGTAAAAGAAACAAATAAATATTTGAAATAGGACAATACATCACCACCTAAACATAGATTAACCACACTTATTATGCAAAATATAAGTATACAAACAAATAAACCAATAAAATGGGACATGCCACCACCTAAACTTGGATTAAACATACTTATTCTGTTGCTTGAACTATTCATTTTCTATGAAGTGCCTATGTCCCACACTTTATATTCAAGATATGGCCTCCAGGTTCTAAGGTTCATCCAAAATATATGAAGAAAAAACACTCAGAAAATTTTAACTATATCCGAATTGGATACATACATGTATCTGACACTTAACACTTGGGTCAGAGTTATACAGAAACACCATGCCATGCACGCGCTATTCAAAGCTAAGATTTGATCTTACAACTCTGAAACAAACCAAAAATTTTTAAAAATTCAACTGACCAAATTCAGATTGACTCGACTCATTAAACTAATAAATTTTCTTATTTCAAGAATTATTAATAAATGGTTGAAACAAATTTTATATAATTATTTAATATCTTGGTTGTAGCTCCACCTCTTCCCCTAAAGCTTTCTAAACGATGGCCCTACTGAAGGATCATACAAGTTCAATCAAATCCTAAGCTCCATTCATAAAGCATATAACTTTAATGAGGTAATTGTTCAATTTGAGTTAGCTTTTGCCATTTATATCGAAAAGATAGCATTCTGAGAGAAATGCAGTTTAATTCCTGCCCCTTTCCCCTGTTTTTCACAATTAAAAGCAATAAGCATATTAGCAATTAAAGGGCAAAGTTAGCATAATAAAGCACACGGTCAGGAAAGAGATATTTCAATCATATCACTGAGCCCTCATAACAGTTTCATATGCTATTGGAATCAAAACCCTTGACAGCAAACCTGTTACCGACGCTTGGGATTGTGAAATAAAAGGGGGCAAAAAAATTGCAATTTTAATATAAAATATTATTAGTAACGCATACAATACTACAAATTTTCAGAAAAGGGAAAGGAAAATTATGGTTCAAGGTTGAAGTTCGTAACACTAGATACAATCCTAGACGACAAAGAGAAACAATGCAGGCCTGCACTCGCAATCTCTCACCGTTGAGATTTTCTCTTCGTGAAACCCCGATGGCGATGAAGCGGGACCACATATCCAAGTGGCGTCTCCGGTGAACGAGTTATTCCCAGCGGCAGAACCTTCTTGCTAAAATACTCAAGGGTGTGAAGGTGAAAGATTTTATTTATAAGAGAAAATTAGGGTTTACCTGTAAAAGGCTGCACCACATATTTGCTTAAATTCTATCAAATGTATTAATAATTTTATGGTTATCCTAAATTGGGGGAAATGCTATGAATATGGTGGCTAAAAACTTTTTTTAGTAGGAATATAGTACCTTTATTTTTATTTTTAAATTTATAGTATTTATTATAGTAAAAATAAAGTGGGTAAAAATACAATTCGACGTTATTGTTTATGTTATTTTTTAATTGAAAAATATTAAAGACGGTGGGAATATAATCCGACTTCAGTATAAAATATTGTTCAAAGTCGGAACCCTTTCAGTCCAACTTCAATTTTTTTAATAAAAAATAAACAAACACTGTTTAAAGTCGAAATCTTTTCAATCTGACTTCACTTTTACCGTATAAAGTACAATATTTTTTAAAATAATTTGAGAGGTACCATATTTTAGAAAAAAAATGGATACCATATTTTGGTAAAGTCGTCTAAATTGGGGAAATGCCTAAATTCAACTTAAAAATTAAAATTTAAATCTATAATTTAAAAATCGTAAAACTTAAACTGAATCTCTTAAACGTTAAAACTTAATTTTTAACCATAAACTATAAATTTTAGACTATAAAATCTACACCTTAAATTAATACCTTAAACCAACTCGTAGAAAAGTTTTTTTTCACTGTCGATGTATAAATGTTTTTCTAATTTAATTTAAATTTATTTATGAAAAATATTCTATACACTGACAATAGAAATTTTTTGTTTCTACAAGCGCTTTAGTTTTAGGGTTTAGTTTTAGAGTAATTTGGTTAGAGATTTAGGTTTTAACCTATGAACTTTAAATTCTAAACCTAAATTCTAAATTCTTAAACCTAAACTTTTAACCCCAAGTTAAATTTCTAAACTCTAAGATTAAGACACTTATGGAAAATTTTTGTTTACACATTCAGTCCATGGTATAATTACCCTTTATTTATATTTGCTTCAACTCTATTAAGGATGGGTACTAAAATTTGGCGAATGAAGTGCTCTCAAGTAGGTAAATAAAATCGACTCGACAGAAAAAAAATATTTTTTAATTCGCTCCACGCACACACAAAAAAACTTGGCTTGAATCAAATCAGTAATCTATATACATATTGTGTAAAAAATATACAAATATACATATTTACTCTTTAAAAATAAAATATAAATTCTTAACTCAAAAATTAAACGCTAAACCTTAGAAAAATTAAATCATACACCTTTGTTTAGCTCTTCTCCTGATAAATCTGTTTCTCCACTTTTGCTTATTATTTGTTGAACTCTTTTTTTTATAAAAGGGAAAAATGCTACTATCATAAATCTAGTTAAAAATCATCTAAACCTAATTAGGAGAAAAAAGCACTCATGGTAATAAGTACAAAAAAATTACGAGATTACACTCGACAAATGGTTCGAACAAAACAAACGCTAAGGCAAAACAAAGCCACACAACTAGCAAGACCTAACCCACAACAAGCCATCCCTTAACCAACAGGGTCCGCACGTGGACTCATAGAAGAGTAACGAGCCTCGGGCACCATCCAACTCAGATTGCTCAAATGACGGGTCGAAGAAGAGGCAGATTGCTGCTCCTTAGCTAGCTGCGGCAACAATTGTACCGACGATTCTTCAAAAGAGATGTCTCCAATCGGTTGCTCTCGAGACAAAGTCACTAACTTATCCGCCACCTCATTCATGCTACGTCGGACAAAGCTAAACTTTACCTCCCAGTTACGCGATAAAAGCTAAAGGATCTCTTCCACCAGCAAGTTGTTTGTGGGACATTTATTATGATGATTGAGCAGCATAACCATTTCAACATTATCCACCTCTAACTCAAGCCGACAAATGCCTATACACCACGCATGAGAAAGCATGGTGAACACGGCCCATAACTTAGCCATTAGTATAGAACAATTACCAAGACTCTTAGTAAAACCAAAAAGCCATGTACCTTGATCATCCCTTAGAACGCCCCTCGCAACAGCCTCATTACTGCGCAAATTACAAGTCCCGTCCACGTTCGCCTTGATCCAACTGCAAGAGAGCTTCGTCCAATGCAAGGTCTCATTATTCGATGACTGTGGAGAACCACTCCCCCTAGCAATACGGGCAGATCGACTAGCATCAAAGTCTTCAGCCAAACGACTTGAACGAAACAACAGGTCATATTTTCTCAACAAAGTGTTCATCGAACAAAACACTAGAACGACGCTTCCATAATTATCACACAATAGTGGAGAAAAAGGTATCCCACTTATACTCAGAAACTGAAAAATCTCCCCTTACCCGCAAATTTGCCATTAACCAAGCTTCAAAAGGCAATGATCAATCTGCAAGAAACGGTATAAAACTTCATAACCCTAATGATGATCAAGAATTCAGCTTCATCAAATGAAAATCCATATTCCATTGACACCTAACTGGTAGAGTCATGATCTATACGGATATTAGTACACAATGCTTAAGATTGTAGAGTGATCCCGTCTCATTTAGTCGACTATTTCAGTTCAATTATAAAACAAATCAAATCAATTAATTTGATTTTTATAATAAAGTTGGTTTTATTTATATGATTTTAACAATTTAATTAGAATATTCAATCATTGATATATAAAAATCAAATCGATTAAATGTACACTCCTATTTTTTAAAACTTTATACCAGTCAGCTTTATTAATAAACAAAAGTACATCAAGAATATAACCTTTCAAAGGTTTCAAATATTCAAAATTTAAGAGAACAACAAAAAGAAAAATGACAAAACCAAACAAAAAAACTAAGAGTTGCTCCAGTTAAAACATATACTTTCTCTTTGTACCACAACAAATTTCTAAAGTCTGTTGTATGAAGAGTCAATGGAAAGTTGTCAAAACATGAACCGGATAAAATTCTCACTAGAAACTACAAATACTTTTTACGTCGGTTTTATAGGTGCCGATCCGTTATACAGTTCTGATTACATCAACAAACAATCACAAAAAGGATATCAAACTATCTATGACTACGATAAACCCAAATCAGAAACAAACATCGTGAGAATCTCTACACGAGCGTCAAACAACAGCAAAGATATCCAAAAAATGTATCATAAGACAAAGACGTGACATAAAATTAGAGAAAAGACATGTCACAAAGACAAAAAATAAACACAACAAATATATATATATATATATATAAGCAAAGCTATAACTGAACTGGAACCTAGCTACTAGGATTTTGGTTTTGGAATGTACACTCCTAATTTAAATCTCTTATTTGAACCACATTTCTATACTTTTTTTGTAACTGTAGCATAAACGCCAATATAAACATAAAAAAATACAAAATAACGCATTTCAATATTTAATCATTTATATAGTCGATTTTTTAATTAAAAACGCAAAATTGGCGTCAATGGGTCACATGAAGTTGACCTTTAGAGTGATGATGCCTGATGAATTGTCCATCCTAAGTGCAGTATATGCGAGACAAAATGATGAACATTGCCCACTAAATTAATTAGTTTGCCTCAATTACTTTTAGTTTCTTGCCGCACTCCACAACCTCTCACAAGTTTAATAAAAACTTTTATATTATATTAATATATATTCTAAAATATTTAGGGAAAAACTGAACTGTTTTATCACTATTTTTTAAAGTATATATATGTTTTATGATTCATGTTCAAAATTTATAGTTCTCTCTCAACAATATTGTTTTGAAGTTTAAACCTGAATTCTCCTTTTGAAAAAATAATGTGTCTTACTATTGCACTTAATTATTATTATTATTTTTAAAATAATAAAAATACACCTTTTCATAGCTATGTCATTATCAATTAATCTGTACTTAATTAGTAGTAGTATGTAATCGTTTATGTTGTTTATAAAAATATAATTTAAAATTATTATTGAAATACAAATTCCAACTTTAATCTGTATATGACTAACTAAAACTCTTTTTATTTACGCATTTATTTATTTGCAAAGAAAGAAAGAAATTAAGGTACCACAAGGCCTAAAAGTTACAATTCTCATGAAAGATCGATAAGATCTCATTCGGAGGATATATCAACTTTTCAATTTTGTTATTCCATCAGCTATTTTATTATTTTCACGAAACACATGTACAATCTGAACTTCCCATAATCGATGAAGCAATAACAAGATTTGGTGGACCAGCGATGACACTATAGAATTACAATCAACCATACAAACCAACCGAATAGCATCCAGACTATTGGATTTCAAAACGATACGACAAAGACTAATAAACCAAGCACTCAAAAGGCATTCATACATTTCTCATAACTCAGAATCAATTACTGAGCAAAATACCTATTTGTTTTGAAAAAAAAAAAACAATCAACCAACGACTCCACCGCAGGAAGCTATATCAGAGTCAACATTACGGGCACCATCCACGTTCAACTTACACCACCCCTGGCTCGGTGCTTGCCAGCAAACCAACTCGCAAATCGAGTGATTCAAAACCGACTGCTGCACTCCAGAACCCACATGCGCTGGCACAAATCTCCTGTTACACGTTCACTTTGATTGAATCCAGCTGCCATCACTTTGAACCTTTCTAAATAGAGATTTATTTATAGACAACGATCTGAACATTTTGCCTTTTCTTTCCCCATCTTCATTGCAAAATCTCCAGCAATCATCTCCATCAATTAAGTCGCCACAATACTTTTGCTAACTAAATATATATATATATATATATATATGAAAATACTTTGATATGCACGTTTGTGTAAATTTTTATTTTAATTTTAGTGTTTAGAGATTTAGGTTATGGTTTAGGGATTTAGGTTGTAAGGTGTAGAGTTTAGGGTTTAAGGTTTAAGTTTTAGGGTGTTAGGGATAGAGATTTAAGTTTTAAATTTTATAGCTTAAATACGAAGGGTTGTGTAATTTTTGTACACAACTTGTATAGCAATATATATATATATATATATATATATATATATATATAGGCTTTATAAATATTTAGGGTAAACTACATAAATAGTCACCGAATTTTTAAGGAAAGTTTATTTTGGTCATAGTACTTTTAAACTATTCGATAAGGTCACCTAACTTTTAGTTCCATTTCAATATAGTCACCGAACTTTTAGTCCGCTTTTAATATGGTCCCTTACGTTACCTTCTAAAAGCTGACTATAGTTTTCATTTTTCCTTAATAAAAAATAGGTGAACTACACCAATCATCACTCAACTTTCTCCTCACTCATATTTTGGTCACTAGAGTTTAAAATTTTTTAATTTAATAACTTAACTTTCGAATTGTTCATATTTTGACCACTCTCAAATGACATGTTTATACAAATAGAAAAATTCGATTAATCCTTAAAAATTATTTTGGTTAATTGGTAAATTTAGATTATTCAATTATTGATCTTATATTGTACCAATTAAATAAGATAATAGATTAACCAGTTAACCGAAATATTTGATTATAGAAATGATTTTTTACTTTATTTATTAAAATATCAAATATGATAAATTTAATAATTGTTCGGTTGTGATAAAAGTGTAAAAAACAACTAGAAAGTCAAAAATTGAAAGTTCACATCTATTAATCCTACCAAGAGCCAAAACTTTTTTAAAAAAATCAGAAGGGTATCAAAATCACTAGACTATAAGATATTGTAATGCATAAAATTTAGAAATATCGTATATAATAGATTAGATCGGTTAATCAATTTTGCTTAAAATTGTGAACCGTAATCGAATCGAAATAATTTTTAAAAAATTTGTAACAAAATCAGGTTCGATTAATCATTAAAAAATTATTTTGGTTAATTGTTAAATTCATATTATTCAGTTCTCGATCTTATATTGTATGAATTAAATCGAATAAGCCAGATAATTGGAATATTTGATTCGAGTAATATTTTTTTCTTTGCTTATTAAAATATCAAATATGGTAATATGGTAAATTTAATAAGCAAAGTGAAAAAAAATCATTACCCGAATTTTGGTCACTAGAGTTTAAAAATTTTCAATTTAACAACTTAACTTTCGAATTGTTCATATTTTGGCCACTCTCAAATGACATGTTTATACAAATAGAAAATTTCGATTAATCCTTGAAAATTATTTTGGTTAATTGGTAAATTCAGATTATTCAATTCTCGATCTTGTATTGTACCAATTAAATCAGATAATAAATTAACCAGTTAACCAAAACATTTGATTTTGGAAATGATTTTTTTACTTTGTTTATTAAAATATCAAATATGATAATATGGTAAATTTAATAATTGTTCGGTTGTGATGAAAGAGTAAAAACAACTAGAAAGTCAAAAATTGAAAGTTCACACCTATTAATCCTACCAAGAGCCAAATTTTTTTTATAAAAAATCAGAAAGGGTATCAAAGTCACTAGACTATAAGATATTGTAATGCATAAAATTTAGAAATATCGTATATAATAGATTAGATCAGTTAATCAATTTTGCTTAGAATTGTGAACCGTAACCGAATCGATATAATTTTTAAAAAAAATTGTAACAAAATCGGGTTCGACTAATCATTAAAAAAGTATTTTGGTTAATTACTAAATTCATATTATTCAGTTCTCGATCTTATATTATACCAATTTAATCGGATAATCGGTTGACTACTTAATTGGAATATTTATTTGAGTAATATTTTTTCTTTGCTTATTAAAATATCCAATATGGTAATATAGTAAATTTAATAAGCAAAGTGAAAAAAATCATTACCCGAATTTTGGTCACTAGAGTTTAAAAATTTTCAATTTAATAACTTAAATTTCGAATTGTTTACATTTCGGCCACTCTCAAATGACATGTTTATACAAATAGAAAATTTTGATTAATCCTTAAAAATTATTTTGATTAATTGGTAAATTCAGATTATTCAATTCTCGATCTTGTATTGTACCAATTAAATCAGATAAATGATGAACCAGTTAACCGAAATATTTTATTCTAGAAATGATTTTTTTTACTTTGTTTATTAAAATATAAAATATGACAATATGGTAAATTTAATAATTGTTCGATTGTGATAAAAGTGTAAAAACAACTAAAAAGAAAAAAATTGAAAGTTCACACCTATTAATCCTACCCAGAGCCAAAACTTTTTTTAAAAAATTATAAGGGTATCAAAATCACTATACTATAAGATATTGTAATGCATACAATTTAGAAATAACGTATATAATACTATTAACCACTTGCTCTAAAGGTTGTTAATACTTAACACACATTTTTGAATAATGACTTAAGAGAACATTGATCATATATGGCGTGATAAAGAATTTGTACATAAATTCACTGATTTCATAATAATTTTTATGTAAAATATTTAAATTGTATTATTTAAAGATTATATAAAATATTATAAATTGAACATTAAATTGAGTTTTTTCGTATCGAATCAAGTCAAATTTTATTCACTCCTAAATAAAACATACAACAATACTTATTATCACTTTAGGGAATATTATTATTATTATTATGTAAAGCAAGGATAATATAACAATTTTCCAATTGAATTGGTAGCCAGTTAACGTAGGACACTAAACATGTCGTTCAACACTTTAATAGTTAGTATAAGGAAAAAACTTTGATACACATAGGTTTAGGTTGTATGGTTTAGAATTTAATGTATATGGTTTAAGGTTTGGATTAGGAATTTAGGATTTAAAATTTTTATAGTGTAAATACATAGGCTTGTGTAAAATTAATTTTACACAGCATGTGTATCAAAATTTTACCCTTAGTATAAATAATTAGAAAACGTGTCACTTTTATGGCATTAGAAAGAACAATAAAAATATGATATAAAACAAAACACACTTCAATTTTAAATTTACGAAAATATCTAAAGCATATGGTTAAAATTCTTAATTAACATCCTCTTATTAGAAGATGAAAAGGATAATATAGAATTCAATACTTTTTTTTTATCTCATTCGTATTACAACCATTGATGCTTTCCAATTTACCAAGGGTATAATATTAATACCATTCCCTGGCTAGATGCAAACATAAAGGATGAGGGCGGTGTCACTTAAAAGGACAGCCATCACCAGAAACAAGATGCAATATCTCTTCAGCCAACCCTTCCCAAAATTATTTAAAGATAATATTCATTCCACTTTCGATTTAGACCACACAAACTACTCCAAAATGAATGTCATTATTTTTTACAGATAGATGAGGTTGCAAGAGATTAGTGGTTACCCAATCAAAAACATTCATTTTCAAGAACTTCTTCGATTTTCATGATCGAATCAAATTCATCAGAATAAAAAACACTGACAAGCACGAGCACGAACACAAAATATGAGACATATCTCCGTCCTGATCATCAGGGGCATATTTCAACGAACTATCTCCTTATTAGTCGTTATACGTACCATCCACAAGAAAAGATTGATTCGTTGTGAACTCCATTCTGCCAAATCCGCCTCCATCTTTTATCACAACTCAACTCCCACGCATTAGTCAACTTGACACAAGAAGGGAGAATTGATGCCGCCTACTAAAAGATTATGAACCAACGGGGTTAAATCCAAAACTCAAAATCTACCGATTGCTTTGCCTTTCACATTCCATATCCATACTCACTGCTCAAATATATGGGAAATTCCATGCTCTACTCATTGCATTTCCAAACATTTTCTTTTCAGCCTCAACTACTTTTCCTACTCAGAAATAAATAACAATATATATATACTGAGAGCATACAGAGATAGATGTATGTATTTCAGCCGATCCACTCAGAGCCTGACTGCCTGAGGGCTGAGGCTTATCTTTTACAGTGAAGAACATATTCCAATATCATATTATCATGCATGCATGGTTATGTTTAATTAAAACCACCCTTCAATTCTCTGTATTTTATTCTTCTTATTTTCTGAAAAGAAGAAACAAAAAACAGCCTTTACATTTCTCAAAGCTGTAACATTTATCCATCAGAAATAAAGAACAATCGAACAAAAAAAGTACAAAAGAACAATAGAAGATTGTTCCTTTCTCTCTCTCTTTTTTATATCAAAATGCATGCATGTTAATAATGGATCTGCAAATTTAAAATTAGTTATTGTCTATACATATGTCGGCAACCGACCTGGAAGTGTTGCCGAAGCTTCATAATTTGATCTAGTTTTGATGGTGATGTAATTAAAAAAAGAAAAAGTAGTCCACCAATGATCCAAACGGTGGTGAATATTTTACTAGTCCATTTCAATGATTCCCCGTTGTTAATGAATCAAACCTAAGTTTAGTTTTGCAGGGGAAAGAAGAAGTTGTAGATAGTGGTTAATTATAGTTTCCTACTCCATTCCCATAATTGAAATGAAAGCATTGGAATAGTTTAGAGAACATGATGAAAGTGGAAAAGTAGACACACAATTCATTGTTCATGTCTCATGTTAAAAGCCCCTTTTTCAACGATCTCAGCTACTACAATACTTCTTCAGTGCCCCATAACTCCATTATTTCCTTTGTTTCAAGTTTCAACCACTAGCTGTTTTTTTCCCCCTCTTTATCTCTTGGGATTCTACAAGTCAACTCTTTGTTTGTACTATAAATACCGCTCATTAAGCTCATCAGTAACATCCAAAACATTTGAGACAAAAGTGATAAAAATGGAGAATGAGAATGTTCCGTCAGCTCCTTCGACCCCGGCAACACCGGGGACTCCCGGTGCTCCACTCTTTGGGGGGTATAGGGGAGATCAAAGAGGAGGGAATAAAAGAAACTCCCTTCTCAAAAGCTGCAATTGCTTCAGTGTTGAAGAGTGGTCCATGGAAGAAGGGAGATTACCCCCTGTGTCTTGCTCATTGCCACCTCCTCCGGTCTCACTCGCAAGAAAGGTAGACGGACACCAATAACATATATACGAGAGATCTTTATATGGTTTGAGAATTCAACTGACACCGGTTTCCATTTTTGTTTGGAAAACCCTGCAGGTGGGAGCTGAGTTCATAGGCACTTTCATACTAATCTTTGCCGGTACAGCCACTGCTATTGTGAACCAAAAGACCCAAGGTTCGGAAACTCTGATCGGCCTCGCCGCCTCCACTGGCCTTGCTGTCATGATTGTTATACTCTCCACCGGTCACATCTCGGGAGCACATCTCAATCCAGCCGTTACCATTGCCTTTTCTGCACTCAAACACTTCCCTTGGAAACATGTACACGGTTAAACCTACAGGCTACACCTTTCCAGTTTCCCTTTTTCTATATCTTTTAAAATAACATATTTCTGGGCAGGTCCCGGTTTACATTGGAGCACAAGTAATGGCGTCGTTGTGTGCTGCATTTGCACTGAAAGGAGTGTTTCATCCGATGATGGGAGGGGGAGTGACGGTTCCTTCAGGGGGATTCGGTCAAGCTTTTGCTATGGAGTTTATTATTAGCTTCAATCTCATGTTTGTTGTCACTGCTGTCGCCACCGACACCAGAGCTGTAAGCCCCCCCTTCATCTCCATACTTTGTTTTTCAACCTTATAAAAAGACATTTCAATCTAAAGTTTTCATTTTAGAAACTGTTCGTGTGTTATGATTCAGACTTTCAGATCACTTGTATGTGAATATCTAACTTTTACAAAATGCATAAAAATAATCTAGTGTGAAGACAAAAACTTTCTCAAGAATCCTCCAAGAGACAAAGTATTTAGTTGTATTATTTATATATTTTTTTCTTATAAAATTTCAAATTTTCGATAAACAAGAGTCAATGAAGATGGTTGGCAAATGGCAAGCTCAATCTCCAATGCATGAAAAATTAAAAAAAAATAGAACTAAATGATAATGATAAAATACAAACTAATGCTCAAAAAAATGATAAAATACAAACTTGTTTATAAGATATAACACCCATATTCATTTTCACTTTCACTTTAACATTTTCAAATTTCTCACTAATAGAAACATCTAATAAAAAAGCTGTTTTTTTAGTAATTAAACCATATTTGATCAATGATTATAAGTAGAGATTTAGAACATTGAATTTGATGTTGAAAGGGAATATTGTAGTGTGAGTGTAAGTAAGGAATGAAATATGTGCAGGTGGGTGAGTTGGCGGGAATCGCGGTTGGAGCGACTGTCATGCTCAATATACTCATAGCCGGGTATGTTTAACATTTTTCTACATTATTTATTTATTATTACTCGACAAGATTACTTTATAAACAGCAAAGCAAATGCATAAAACACAGAGAGATCACTTGTAAAACAAGCAAATACATCAACAAGGCCGCCATTTACAAATATAAAAAGGGTTTTAAATGTTGGAATTAGAGTCTCGAATTTATTAAATATCATCTTTGAATGTATAAACCCCGAATTCCTTACTTTTGCTAAGTTGATTACATAGTGACATGTAATTAGAGCTCTGTTTGATCCAGAACCATATATTGATGTAAGAAATTAGTTGATCTTTGACAAATCCAGATGTTGGGAATTGAATATCCCTAGACTTGTGGAAGTCTAAGGAGACAATTATCACATGTTTGGTTATTCAAGACCGCCAGCTTCATAGATGAAGAAATTAAAATATGGAATAGACACATGTATAATATTTCAAAAGAAAACTAGGATCAGAGGATCTCAGTGGACCATGTACTGGTTTCTAAGATCATCATGATTTTGTAGTTTATGCAATCACTCTTCCTTTTTGTTTGTGGTGTGGAAACAGACCATTTACAGGTGCTTCGATGAATCCAGTAAGAACACTCGGACCAGCCATAGCAGCAAATAACTACAAAGCTATATGGGTGTACCTCACTGCCCCAATCCTGGGAGCCCTTTGCGGTGCTGGAATCTATAGTGCCGTCAAGCTGCCGAAAGAAGACGGAGAAAAGCCATCGACAGTGAGGAGCTTCAGGAGGTAATTTGAATCCATTGCAGATGACCGGAGGGGTCAATACTCGGTTTCATAATTCTGTTGACAGATTGACTTCCGGATTAAAAAAAAAAAACTGAACTCTGTGTATGTATCAATCGTATATTTGCACAACAGCGCAGCCAAGTGTATATTAGAGTTTGATTAGGGGGATATGGGAAACAACTAAAATAAAGATGAAAAATCGCATCTCTCATGTTAGCTTCACAAAGTATTTACAAAGATTCCCATCTCAATCTGCAGATAATATTAACCAAATACAACAGATTTGGGGTCCAATATGAATTAGACAAAACCCAAGCCCAAACAAAGTAATAATATTATTAGGTTTTCTGAGCCACACTCATAATTTTTCTCTTTCAATTATAAAAAAGTAATTTACGTAAACCATCACTAAATTTTACTCTGTTCATTTTACTCATTAAAATTTAGACATTGAACATTTTTTGTCACTCTTCTGTTAATTTTTTGACAATGTCCATTTACTAACGAATGAATAAACTTCTTCAAGATCCAAACAGTAGGAAATTTCATCGGCACGAAAAAACTAACATACTAAGAAACGGGCTCATCCAACAACGGAAGAGGGAGATCGACGAGAGAAAAAAAAACAGAAGATTTTTGGCCGATTCGTGAACTTTTGAGTACTTTCCGACAAAATGAAAGTCGAATTCAGACTCAAGAGGCCGAGACGAAGTGATTGTTGAAATTTGGGACCGAACGACTACCATTTACAATCGTTTGAGGTTTAAGAGAGACAAAAATGTTCAATGTCTAAACTTTAGTGACAAAAACGTTTAATGTCTAAACTTCAGCGAGTAAATTGAACGTTTTGAAACTCTAATGATAAAAATAAATTTAAAAGTAAAGCTCAATAATGATAGTTTACCCATGCAAAGATGTGCTAATGGCTTTTTTCTATTTTATTAAAGGAAAAATAACATGATAGTACAAAGGGTTGTTGTTATTGAATAATGAGTGGATTTTACATTTATAAAACATGATCTCTTAACAATAATTATATGAATCAATTAAATATAAAAATTCATTGAAAATATTAAATAATTTAAATACTATTGTAACAGCATAAAAATATGCAGATATACCGTCTATGCCTCCTTTGGTCGTCCCCATGCTTTCTGGCACAACGTCATGACAGATCCAACGTTGTATTGACATGTCTTATATTGGACCCATAATCTCTTCAATTCCACTTGTACCCCATGCCTACGCACGTATTGACAATAACAATGACATTTTTGGGACAAACTTTAATCTTTATTTTATTACATTATCTAAGACATTTAAAATGTGTATTAACAATTTTGAGTCAAAATATAATTGAGGATTTATTTACCTACTATTGCAGGATCCTTAAATAATAATTAAATTGTACTAATATAAACATTATACACATTCTATTAAAAAACTTGAAGCGAAGGAAAAAGTTTAAAAATCAAAGTTTATATTTCGAAATGTGGGGTGGTTAATTTATTTCTTCCACTGTAAGTTTATTAGTTTAATTGTTTTTACAGTAAACATATTCACCCTTAGCTAGTTGGGTCCATAATTAATTTTACCTGCAGTTTGTGTAGGCACTAGGCAGATGTGCCCTAGAGAAGAAAAACTGGTGTGCTCTCTCTTTACTTACTCTTTAAATTATTGAAACTTGTATACATGTTGAAAGCAATAAACAACCGAAAACGAAGCAACTTAATTGCAATTCAACCTAATCTAAAGTTGAAACAAACTTTTGTTTTTCCTTTTCCTTTCTATTTCAAATTCTAAAAAAAAATAATGTAGGAATGTTTTTATTTATTATTTTGGTGGTTATGTTCTTAATTTCAGCTAATGAGTTTGTTTGGCAATTAATTTCCGTGATGCCGACACCAGTTTATCTTTTTTCTCGTCACTTTCCTTTCTCATGAAAAAGACGGAAAAAATCGAAGCAATAGGAAAATATGAAATGAAATCAAACTTATAAAATATAGTTCTTACTTATCTATCACAAGTCAAATGATTAATCTCTAAGGAAAATTGTGAGTATATCTGATAATTAATTAATGAATAAGAAAAACAGAATTACTTGCGAAAGATATATAGGATCTGATGATTGTTACTATTTGCTAGAACTAGAAGCAGAACAATCATTTCATCAAGTCGTGTAAGAATATGATAAAAAAACAAAACATATTTGTTTGAGTTTATTAAATTATATAAATTTTTTTATCAATTTGATGTATCAGTAAAATGTATTTTTTTTAATTTATTTTTTGATAAATTTTAATCCTAATCATGAAATCAGTCAAATATATTTATTATTTTATTTTATTTTATTTTTAAAATTAAAAGCCCTAACGTGAGTGTATCTATCTATCAAATAGATTGACGTGATTGCAGGTTTCTTTCCCATCTTTTCAAACGTTGCAAACTTACCTAACGTTGTTTTTCTTTTTAATAAAAAAATGGAAACATTCATCAACCACGTACATATCATTCAAATCACCTGTTTTCTATATCCACCGAATAATACATATAGTACCAGGAAACAGTAGAAGGAAAGCAAGCAATTATTTCATTATTAAAACACTGAAGATTATGGATATTATTTTGGTAATGAAGAATGGCGAATCTATATGGTTTTGGTACAAAAAAATGTTGCACCTAACGCTGTTAATTTATTACGAAATCAAATATTTTCATAGACCGTTGGGGTAGAGTCCAGCAGAAATGTTGTTGCCCCATGAGAAAGAAGAAAGAAAGGGTCGAGGGAATTAAGTTATTTCTCGAGAGTTTATAATTATAATTAAGTTGATTAATGTGAGTCAGCATCACCAAAATGAAAATGATACTTTATGCTTTGGGAATGAACTTGAATGGCAATTCTTCCTCTAAAAGAACCAATGTGGTTTCAATTCCCTGTCAAATAATTAGATTCTTAATCACTTTTGGTTTCTTCGTTTGTTAGTAAACCATCAAAGAATATTCATATTTTGTGTCAATTATGATTTATCAACTGCCCCAAATTATCATCCAAGTTGAGATTCCTCATTTCCTCCCACCCCTGTATATATATATATAAATAAATAAATGAAGCCTAATGATCACACTAACCAGGGACGGCCGCATAATTTTATGTTGGGGGGTGAACCTATAAAATTTTAGGAGGGTCAATTTATAAAATTTTAGGAGGGCGAAAATAGATGATCTCTATCTCAAGATGAATTCTTCCTCTCACCAACGAAAATCTCTCCACCATTCGGATCTTCAAATGAATCCCCCGATCTTCAAGAAGCCCAAAATGCAAAATGAGTTTACTTTTATGATTTTCTTTTCCAATTAATTAATTGGCTCGTTTATGACTTTTTAAAATTGAATGATTTATTTATAGTCTTACTAATAATTCGATGTCTTGTGATATAATTCATCCAATAAGAAAATCATTAAAAAAGTGTTTCCTAAAGTCACCTTCTAACGTTCATTTATTTTTAACGGTCTAATGACTTGTTTGTGACAATTGATTAATTAAGTGATTCGTTTATAATTTTTTAAATTGAGTGACCCATTTTATAATTTTACTAATAAATGAGTGACTTGTGGTACAATTTACACGTATAATATAATATAATATAAATGGGACCTAATAAGATGATAGTATATAACATTGATTAATTAATAACAAAGGTGTCCTATGTTGGCAAATTAGGTGTACCATTATTAAGCAATCGTAACTGTTTACCTTACTGATATTCCATCTCCAATCAGCATTATTTTACAGCTGCTGTGTACTTATTTTTTCTCCTCGATAGTGGTTTATTGGACAAACTCAAAGGGTCGATCCATTTTTAAAAGGCAAGTTGAGTTTTCCATTTTAAAAAGCAGTTAGTGCGGGTCGGAAGCGGGTTCAGTGTCTTAACCCACCTTTATATTTAAACATATTAACTAATAACATTAGATACGGATTGAGTAGCAAAAGATTTTAATGAGCCGTTTAGTTGACCCCAATCATGGGGTTAATTCTAAGATAATTCCTACTGAATATATTTGAATTATTGGACTCTAGCATCCACTGGATCACCAATGTCCCAGATAAACTATGGGCGTTCATTATAATTCAGCAGAATGACCAAATGTGCCTTATGGTTCTGCAAAAATATCAAGTGACATCCCAATGGCATGGAACTCGGCAAAATGAGCATGAGCGACCTGAAAACAGTGCTAAAACAGCTCCTTTTTGTCTCTTAAAACACCTGTTGTAGCCTCCAAGACCATGCTCGGCCTTGAAAGGACCATCGAGTCATCGCGTTAAACTTTAGTCCGAAAAAAATCTCTCGGAGACTTCCACCATTTAGCTTCCGAAAAAGAAAGTATGGTTTTGAAGCTTTTTTAACCAAAACATTACCCTAAGTTTTAGGAGGAAAACAACATCTTCTATAGAGATGCATTTTTTAAAAAAATATCATTTCGTGCAAGCCACAATAACCGTGTCGCAACAACCAAATATGATGGGGCTGAACTTTTTCAGACTAGAGTCATAACAGAAATTCACTAGCTCAATAAGCCTATTGAAACATTTCCCACCAATAGTAATTTTTTTTTTAAATAGCATAGCAAGCTTACACGAATAGTACATAAGTGTATAAAAGATTTATAAAAAATAATACTATTTTAATATTAAAGTATATTAAAGAATTACTTTCAAAAAAATGTATAAAAGAATTCACATCAAAAATCAAATTCAGTATAAAAAAATCTCCACATATGATTGTTCCACATAACATAAGTTTTAAATGTTTGATAAAATACACATCATATTAATTAACCTCCCTCCTCTTCCTCCTTTCCTTTTCTTTCTTTCTCTCTCTCTTGCAATATTAAGACCTTATAACTATAATATAATAATCCTATGTATAGACTATAGTGTCCCTTTACATATAAAACTATATATTAGATTTGGATTGCCGGGTTGCATTATTACAAATAAACAACATCAACAGTTCACTTCTCTTTCTATTAAACCATTCCATTCCCTCCCTCCCCTCATCAACCCCACAACAAACACAAAAATGGAGCCTCAAAAACCATCCGAGCCTTCCCTCTCTGAAACTTCAACCATCGTTTCAGCCTCAAACGGCCCACCGGCCATCATGGATACTGCCCCCAAAGAAGAAAAGCAACCGCAAGACAAGGAGGAAGATGATCTCGTATTGGACCTGAGCCTCTCCAACCAAGAATCGAACCCGGAGCTGAATTTCATCGACTGTTTCAAGGTGGTGGACTCGTCCTCTGACCATGACCAAGATCAAGGTAATGAAACTGAGCCTAAAGTATTTTCATGTAACTATTGCCAAAGGAAATTTTACAGCTCACAGGCTCTGGGAGGCCACCAAAATGCACATAAACGAGAAAGAACACTGGCAAAACGAGGCCACCGGATTGCCGGCGGCGATTTCGGTTACACTGACACGCATCACGGTCGATATTATAGCATGTCATCACTTCCTCTGTACGGTTCTTTCAATAAATCACTTGGAGTTCGAGAGCACTCCATGATCCACAAGCCGTCTTTTGTTCTATGGCATAATGGATGGTCTAGACGGCCTGTTGATGGAACACGGGCCGCCGGACATCTTTCAACGGGGAGTTCGAATCCAGGGATGAATGGCACTGCTAGATTCGAATGCGGGGTAGGGAAGTTTAGTCCAGCCATGGAGGGAATGGGTGGATTTTTGTGGGATGCTGTTAAGCATTTCAATAGTAAAAAAGATGAGTTGAAGCTTGACTTGTCTTTGAAGCTTTAAGCAATATATATTAGTCTAGTTTCATTCTTCCACTTCTTCCTTTTTGTTATTTTTATTTTTAGTTGAATGCTTTGTAAATGCATTTTGGACATGAATAGGTTTTGCTAAAAGAAAAAAAAATAGAAAAACATTTCCCAATTCTAAACTTTAAGGCTTGCTTTGTAAACTTCAATGTTGCCTTAAGCATTCTAATGTGCTGGCCAAATCCATTTCACTAATTCTTCTTTGCTCCAATTGTCCCATTCCAATATGTTTTATTCTTAGTTAAAAAGTAAATTTTTTTAAGTTAAATGTGTTAAAAACACTTTTTTACCTTTTTCTAATATGAAAGTGTCCAACATGTTGTCATTATTTCTAAGATTAAACGTAATTCAAATTTGACATTGTAATTCTATAGTTTACCAAAAGGGTAACGAAAAATCCAATTAAGGTGAAAAAATGGATTCAAGATAAATAATTAAGTTTTCATAATCTAACAAGAGAAAAACTTCAATACATAGGCTGTATAAATTACAAGCCTTTTAGTTTTAAGGGCCAAGGGTTTAATTTAAAGTTTAGAGTTTAGAGATTTGAGTTGTAGGGTTTAAAATTTAAAGTTTAAAGTTTGATATTTAATTTTTTAAAGCTTAGATTTAATTTTGATTTATAATATAAATAAGCAGACTTGTTTTTTACCGTTGTATCAAATTTAAACCCATCTAACAATTATTATCGGGTCATTGATTTTTTGGTAAACATAATGGGTCCAAAACATTGAGTACAAAAACTATGTGTGGGATTACTTTTAGGTTTTCTTGTGTGTAATATAAATATAGTCCATAAAGTGAGTAAAATTAGGACGGTTATGATTGTCTCAGATGACAATGTTTTCTACCCACTTGCAGTTGAAAGAACAGACTATCCCTGTTGGAGGGATAGGACTTTAGATCAAATGTTTGGACTATATAGAAAGATAAGTGTAAGAGATGTTAGGTTATAATTTTTTTAAAATTTAAAAGTTCATTCACAACAAAAATTAATAATATAATAATCAAAACCTTTAAATGTATGTTACTTTTAAGTTAGCAGACTTAATACATCTAAATCTAAATTATTATGAAGAATCTATACTATTTAAGTGATTATCATCACTAATAACAATCAAAATGCTAAGAGAAATAACTTCCGATTTAAAATAACGTGCTTGAAATAAGACTAATCTAACAACCAATATGCCACGTCAGATTTTTTAAAAATATTTTGTTATACACTTTTTTATGGTGACATATGGCTGACTATCATGCTAATAAGTGATTGAATCGGATGGTAATACGTAACGAATATGATGTTGACACATGGCAAATATGATACGAACATGTCAGCAGATCTTAACAAGTGAAAAGTCCAGTCAACATCAGATGTTGACCGTCAGTTGACTGCTAATTTCCATACAACAATAACATATTTGGACCAAATTAAAATGTTGAAGGTTATTTGCTGGAAAAAATAGGGGGCTAAATGACAAAACATACAAACGTTGGGGCAACTTTTGTCATTTTGCCAATCTTATTTACCTTGATTTCTTACCTTAAGTGACAATGTCATCATATCATTTTGATGGCTCATCAATTATTATTATTATTATTATAAAAGACATGATTTTCCCAGGATCAAGTTGTGGACTAACAGCAAAATCTCAGTGTTAATGACAGTTTAATCGTCATGGGAAAACCTCAAACTCACATTAATTATGGGGTTTGATAAATTGACTAAGTGGTTTAGTTTCCAAGTCTTAATTAATTACAATTAAAATGTGTGCATATATTGAGAAAGTGAAAGCTCCATTTTCCCTGGCCACGTGGCGTAAATCGGATGGACTGTCAAATCCTGGTGTTGGACTGGCTTTATCCCTTGTTATTCTTTGAGTTTTGCCTCTCAATTAAGAAACACTTCAAAATTCTTTGGTTTGAAAATGATGCATGAAAAACGTGGAGCTATCATTTAGCAGAGATTAGGTGAAAATATACGAGCAACAAGATCTAGCAATAATTTAAGACAACTCTTTTTGTTTTTTTCTCTTGTCGTTTAAATTAAAATTAATATTACCCTACGTACTTTAATTTAATTCTCATTTTAATTTTTATATATATTTTAACTATTTATTTCTCACTTATCATATGTATAATGTATTCTTGTTTTGCCTTATACTTTTTTTTATAAATTCGTAATTATGTTCCAATTTTGTTAAAAACAAAATTCTTAAAATCATAAAAAAATGGAAAAAGATCCTAATAAATTGAAAAAAATGAGTTTTTAAAAGTCAGGATTTTTTCTTCAGATTTTTGGTATTTTATTGTTTTTGTTTTATTTTTTAAAAGAAATTTAAATTTTTTTATTTTTCATTCTATGTCGTAGGTTCTAGTTTAGTCATGTGATTTTTTAAAAGAAAATACTACGATAAAAGGTAAGACAAAATGATAGTGGAAGGGATAATTAAGGGAAAATATAAATAAAATAAAATAAAATGAAAATTAAACTATGATACAGTATCAATAAGATAGTTTTTTTTTTAATAAAGAATATGTCAATTTTGTAGTTCATATTAGGGATAGTGGTTCTCCTTCTGAGATTTGGTGGCTTTTTATGCAAATGAGATTGTGATTTGGTGATTGAATAACGATAAAAAAGCTAGATTCAAACGTGGTAATTTATTTTAGATAATAATTACTTTTAAATTAATGTTTATTTTATTAATATTTATTTTTCATTAAGTAGAAAATTTTTACATTTCAATGTCAAGGCTCTAACTCATATAAAATAGAACAATATATAATATAAATATTAATTTACTTTTCAATAATTTTATATATAGTATATATATTAATTTATTTTTCAATATTTATTTAACTTATTAAGTTAATTATAAATCAAATAAAGTATCAATTTATCTGTACAAATTATATCATGTATGATTGTTTTGGTACCTTAGAACAAAATAATATTTACTTCTATAGGAACACACAGTTATTTCGGTAGGAACAAAATTTCTCATGCCCTCTCCTAAATAAAAATTATTTTAAAAAAAAGTTATCCTAATTTTTTATACCATAATCAATTATTAACCATATTTATTAACCAGATATGGTAATTTTAAAACCGACTAAATTATCATTATAATAACAAAATAATAGCGGCAAACATTACCTTAAAAAATATCTATATGAACTAATTGAATAAACTTTGGATTCTACATATTGTACTTAATCATAGTAATGGATTAAAAAAAATAACAAATGAAATGAAATGGATGATAACTATTAAACATGGAAGTAATGCAACTGTAGTTGTTAGTTCATTTTGGTTGTAGTTGGTATTTGTGTGTTATTAGTTTTCGCAATTGCTAGCATATGCACTTTTTTTTCTCCACCTGAATTTAGGGAATATTTTAACGAGGTATAGGCTAGTAGTTCTCTTTCTTTATAAAAAACTATTAAACATGGAAGAAAGTCAACACCTACTCAAAATCATGCACCATTTTTATCATAAAAATAATAATAATCCCACACCAAATCTAAATGATAGAGCTGTAAATGAGACGAGACAAATCGTGAGATACTCAAAAATATAATATATTATTTTTATTTTTTAAAATTTAAAATCTAAATTCTTAAACATAAACCCTAAACATAAATCATAAACCCTAAAATCTAAATCCTAAAAAAAGCCAACTATTTGGAATAAATGTGGAAAGAGCATTGTTGGATAGGTGGGCTGTATCGATTGGCTGTTTAGCAGGTTCTCTTCCCTCGGATTATTTAGGGCTACCATTGGGAGCAAAAAGAAACAATTTAGCAATTTGGGAACCGGTTGTGTCTATTTTCAACAAGAGGCTTGCAAGTTGGAAAGCCAAATCCATGTCTTTTGGTGCAAGAGTAACTTTGGTCAAATCAATTATATCAAAGCCTTCTAATGTATTTTCTCTCCATTTTCCGTATGCCAAAAACAATAGCAAAGAAGCTGAATAGCTTGATGTCGAGCTTTCTTTGGGGAGGTTCAACCGAGAAGAGAAGGATTCATTGGGTCAATTGGAAAGAGGTATGTAAGCCAATGGAGTTGGGAGGCCTTGGGGTTGTAGATCTCGAGAAAAAAAATAGAGCGTTACTTGGGAAATGGATGTGGAGATATGGTAATGAATCCGATAGCTATTGGAAGAAAATTATTAATTGCAAATATACACACAATCAAGTTTCCCTTCCCCCACTTCAAAAGAACTTGAGATCCTCCTCTGGGTGTTGGCGAGAAATTTTAAAATCTTACTATGCCGATGATGAGTTTGGGAATCACATTAGAAGCAGGATGCAGTTACAAGTTGGAGATGGAACTCGAATAAAGTTTTGGCAAGATTGGTGGATTGGAGACTGCCCCCTGAAGGACAAATTCCCTCATATCTTTTCATTATCAACTAATCGAGATGGTGCGATTTCGGAGTACGGATTAAAAGGTATGGCTGGTTGGGAATGGGATATACCGTTGAGGCGTAGGCTTTTTGATTGGGAGATTATACAGTGGAAATAATTTTTGTAGGCTGCTTGGTGAGTTCTCTAGTTCGAATGTTGAAAGACGGGATAAAATGAGACAAGTTCAGTTAGGGTAATCAAAATTACCTGACCCGTTTAACCCGGCCTAATTACTTGACTACCCGATTCAAAATAGCTGGGTATTTTTAAGATTTTTATTTTACTTTTTGGGTTAGGTATCCGGCCCGTTAATTTTTCCGGGTATTTGGGCCGGGCTTGGGCCGAAAAAATAGGTTATAGTCGGGTACCCAACTACCCGATTATATATATATATATAATTTAATATTTTTTATAATTAATTAAATATATATATTTTTTAATTAAAATTAAAATTATGAAAGGACTAAACAACCCCCAACCTAATCAAATTAATTGCAGTTTAGTGCAGTTTACTAGTTAAGTGCAGTTTAGTGTAAACAAACAATCGACTCAAGTTTTGAATGCAGAAACAGTTTTAATTTTAAATGCAGAAAACAGTTTTACTTTTAAATGCAGAAACATTTTAGGAGTATGAAATTTGTATTTTTAAAGTTGTTTGGGTTTGATAATTCGGATTTTAAATTCCATGTTATGATTATGTAATTCAAACTTTATTATGTATGCCATATGTATTTTATAAAATTACATGATTTAAAAAAAAGCGGGTACCCAGTCAACTGTGAAGATCCAATTGCTTTCTTTGTAGCGTGGAATGAAGCTTGGCCGGACGCCCAAAAGGCTAAGGTATGGAAAAAGGTTCGTTTCGCTGTAATATGGTCAGTGTGGCTCTTCCAAAATGATATGGTGTTTAATAGGAAGCCTTTAGATTTGGTCAAAATGTTGTTTATTACCAAAATTAGGTTGGCGTGGTGGATAAAAGCAAGCTTTGTGGACTTTAAAGGGTCGGTCGATTATCTTATTGCTGACCCGGTCAACTGTGAAAATGGTTTGATGAGGGTATCCGCTGTGACTACCCCGCAAGTGTGGTACCCTCCGCCCATAGGATGGCTCAAATTCAATGTGGACCGGGCAATGAAAGGTGATGGGAGTGCAGGAGGGGTCGGAGGTGTGTTGAGGAATGTGGATGGGGTGCTACTAGCCGAGTTTTCATTGCATATTGGGGCAACCCCTCCCATCTTGGCTGAAATTCTGGCCATCAAATATTGCATTGAGGTATTTCGAGCATCTGATTGGTATGGTAATTTCAAGTTAGTAGTGGAAACAGACTGCAAAGTGGCTGTTGATTGGGTGCGTAATCAGGTCATAACTCCACCTTGTTTTATGCGCTTAATCAACTGGATTGCAGGGTGTTGCAATGATGGATGGATCTATATCAGACATATCCCGCGATCATGTCATTGTGATGCCGATTTACTAGCTAAGAACGGGATAAATAGCACCAGACTTCTCCCCCGACAAGGGATTTTTGCTGAGGATTGAGTTCAGAAAATAACATGACAAAATTTTGAGTGAGGTCCATTTTCCTTGGTTGAACGGTTTAGCTCAAAAGTAATTATGTTAGGTTTAATTAGTATGCTAAGGTTATGAATTTCTACAGTTGTAAAGACTTTGCTTCGATTAAATAAAATAAGGGCACTCTTTTCCTCATTCGATCTCGACACTCTTCCGTCGAGATAAAATGAGGTTTTTAACGAGGCTCCAATTATTATAAAAAAAATTCTAATAGGGCTTTAAATGAGAAACGACAGATCGCGAGTTACTCGAGTTCAACACGGTTAAAGATCGGTCAACACTTGACTAAATTGGGCTCGAATCAAGCTCGAACTCGACTCGAGTTCTTAATGAGCCGAGTCGAGCACAGATTTCTCAGGCTCGTTAAAAATTACTCGAGCTCGAACTCGACTCGAAATCTTAACGAGTTGAATTGAGCTAGCACTACTCCAGCTCGACTCGGCTCGTTTACACCCCTACTAAATGAAAAGATTCAACATTTTGCATCTAATTGTAGATGACAAAAATCACATAAAGAGAGTTCATGCAAAATAACTATAAAATTATACACACACATCAAAAATAATTCTATGCTTGCAATATCTTAACTTTTACCTGTAATTTCATCCAACTAATGGAATTGCAGAAAGCTAGTTTCATCCCTGACAATCTTCTAGTAAAGTAGGCACAGACAAAAATTGGAAAAGCAAGTAATGATTTTTTTAACTAAAACAGCAATAAGTCAGCATGAACATGGCAAAACCATTTCTCTATTTCCGATACAAGATTTGACGGTTTCCAACCATCTAATGAACTCGGTTTTATCTTTGTTTCCCATGTATTCATGCAAGAATATTGCAAGCTCATCGTTTATACTTCTTTCCTCCAAGAATTCATAAAGGGAGTTCTGCAGTTCTTCATCCAATTCCCTGTAATGACCACAATAAAAACATAGCCAAAGAAAGTAAGAAATGAGTCAATAAGCACCACTCCAATATATGCTGAGAAACATGCAAAAGGAAAGAAGATTTAAACTTCATATTAGGATTGTAAAAGGTATGTTGTAGAATCAACCGAAATCGAGTCTTCTTTTCCCTTTGATTTTCAGCTATCTAATGAAGCAAATAGAGCGAACAAATAAAATAACATACTCAAACTCGGGACCCAAGTAAGGATGATCGGGTGTCCCATGATGTCCACGAACATAAACTTTTTTTATCTCTATGGTATCTGGCCAAGCTGAGCACACCATCTCCAAGATATTACCACCATTTCCCTTAGAGATATTGACAATAAATGTCATATGAAGCTTCTCATCATCCTGTGTAGGATTAGAGACAGGAACTGACCCGTCAAACATGGTTGCATCAATCGTAATATCTTCTTTATCCCCAAATTTTCTTTTCAATCTGATCCATTGCTCGCCCGGTCGGTCATCAACGGTAAAAGAATCAAATCTGCTGATAGGCTGCAATTATGGTCGGAATTCTGGATGAGAAGGGGCTATTTAGTTCAGTTTTCGTGAACTACAACATATCAGGTCGAAAACCGGAAAACGAAATATTAATCAACTATCATCCAATCGTCCGTCCTTGCAGCAACCAAGAAATTCAATTAGGTCTCAAAACGTAAGATCATTTGAGAACTACTTTTCACTCAATTCAACAAACTATTAATAAGCTTCCATTGAAACTACTGAATGCTTCCATGACAAGTTAAAGAACGGAACATATAATTAAGGGTCCTTTATAGTTTTGAAAAGTTCTTTTCATCTATCATCTCCACTTTTGATTTATGTAAAGGTGAATAACTAAGCTTTAAAACCCTCTGTTTTCAACTTTTTAAAACCCAATTTTCAGTATCGAATTTCGAAGTGCAATTTTTAACAACGAACAAGACCAAAATGGAGGGACGATTAAAGAAACAAGAAAACCCAGAAAGCCAAATACGACACCTGTTTTGGAGCGGACCGTTCGTGCTCGTGCTGGATTTCTTTGCGGAGGAGCCTCATCATATTATCTTGAAAAGCAGACTTTCGCATGTCGGAGATGTAGTTTCTGGAGCAGAGAAATGAGGTGGGATCTGGGTGTTGACGAAGGCGTAGGGCTCTAAGGCAAGGAGAAGAAAGGGTTCTGCTCAAGGGTCGAATTAGCCACGCCATTGATGCTGCCTGGACTGGAGCACTGCTTCTTCGGCTACGGATTTTTGTTAGGGTTTAAGCGCTGAAGCCAGACCCTGAGGTTTATGCAGGCCCAATGAGGGAGCACTTGAAGACGGGCTTTATTATCTCGGTCCAATCCAGTATCGATTCGTTTTTTCAATTTGGTTATTTGAATTATTTTATTCGACATAAAATTCTAGGAACGTTTTGTTCAATAATTTCGACATAAATATGGAGGTGTCTTCCGATTAAATGAATATCAAAATTATGTTTAGAAAAATGAATCGAGTTTTATGAAAATTTTGAGAACGGCTATTTGTTATGAAAATATATAGGGTACATTATCAATTAAAGCCGAAAAAATTGAGATCTACTAATTGACTGAGTAGGGTACTTATCTTGTCCTTTTAAAAGTATATTTATTAGAATCCAACAAGTGTCTCAGTAGAAAAACGAATAATGTTCATATTAAAAGACACGAGTTTAAATTACTTTATTTATAAAGTGTATGTCTATTGTTAAAAAATTAAAAACATGTATAAACAGATATTATATTGTAATTACCTTTAAATTATTAAAAAATATATATTTTGTATGTGAATTAGATAGCTGATGTAAATTTTGATGTCCCGATCCCAAGGGGACTCTTTATTTATGCTTGTTTTTCATATAAAAAGCACACTGCCCAACATTTTTCAAATGAAAATAAAATGTTAAAATTATTACCATATTTTACCGTATAGAATTTAATATATACATTTTTAGAGAAAACAAATTTTAATAAATGTATTTAGGATTGTAAACGAACCAAACGTTCAGTGAATTATTCGGCGAGAAGTTTGTTTATGTTTGTTTATTTATTAAACGAACGAGCATGAACAAGATTTTATGTCCGTTTAATTGAATGAACGAACACGAACAAATGGCTCGTTCGTTCATTATGTTTGTGAACGTTTAGTAATCCGCTCATTTATGTTAGTTGGTTTATGTTTATTTAAATTTATTCATATATATCCATTTCTATTTATTATTTTTCATAACAAAAGTATTATATTTAAAAAAATTAACTTTATTCACATATGTCCTCTTATATTCGTTCATTTGTGTTCGTTTACGTTCGTTTATCAGTTTAACGAACGAACACGAACAAGCTATAATCATTAACAAAAGAACACGAACAAAAAATTATTCGTACATTTATTCAGTTAAAATTAAATAAACGAACATGAACATACCCTCGCTCGTGTTCGCTTACAAGCCAAAATTAAATAAATAAATATTGTCTTTACATTATAAAATTTCAAATTTAAATCCTATTACTTGGGTTCTAACTAGCTCAAGTATTAGGGCAAAATTCAAAATCATTATGGTCCTCCACATTTGACTTTAGAAACACAAATAATTCACAATAATCAAGCTTTTCTTTTCCATTACATCAACGTGATAAGACTTTTTTTATTGAATAACGTGTTAACTCTTTCTATGATAATGATTGAAATAATTTAACAAATCGAGTTAAGCTTTTAAAAGATAAAAAAATAAAAATAACAAATAAAGGGTATTTTAGAGTTTATTTATTAATTAACGCTTAAATTAAATTAATAGCATCCTACCTGGCCGTTCCCATCTTTCATATATGCACCTAAAATGAAGATCATACTGACCTTTTTTGTAAATTTTATTTACCAAATTCGAACACTCAGAAGATATTAATGCTTAAATTTGATCACCTGTAAACAATTTTCAACCCACAATCACTGGAATCACAATTGGAATTCTACCGTCCTTTTTAAAATAAAAGGAATGCTTAATTATAAAATAGGTGCTTAAATTTTGTTATTTTTTTTATAGTAGGTGTTTAATTTAACAAATCGAGTTAAGTTTTTAAAAGACAAGAAATAAAAAGAACAAATAAAGGGTATTTTAGAGTTTATTTATTTACATGATTTTTCCCGTTATCTTCCGTTAGAAGCTTACATTAGCTTTCGATTTTTGTTAATAAAAAATATGTAAATTACACCGATCATCACTCAACTTTCTCCTCACTCCTATTTTGGTCACTAGAGTTTAAATTTTTTCAATTTAATAACTTAACTTTCGAATTGTTCATATTCTAAAAACTCTTAAAAGACATGTTTATACAAATATAAAAATTCGATTAATTGGTAAATTCAGATTATTCAATTATCGATCTTATATTGTACCAATTAAATCAGATAATCGATTAACCAATTAACCAAAATATTTGATTCTGGAAATGATTTTTCACTTTGTTTATTAAAATATCAAATATGATAATATGGTAAATTTAATAATTGTTTGGTTGTGATAAAAGTGTAAAAAACAACTAGAAAGTATAAAAAAATTGAAAGTTCACACCTATTAATCCTACCAGAGCCAAAACTTTTTTAGAAAATCTGTTGGGTCTCAAAATCACTAGACTATAAGATATTGTAATGCATAAAATTTAGAAAAAATATTGTATATAATAGATCGGATCAGTTACTGATTTTTCTTAAAGCGGTGAACCGTAACCAATTGAAATAATTTATTTTAAAAATTTGTACCAAATCGTTTTCGATTAATCCTTAAAAATTATTTTGGTTAATTGTTAAATTCAAATTATTCAATTATCGATCTTATATTATACCAATTAAATGGAATAATCGATTGACCGGTTAATTGAAATATTTGATTTGAGTAATAATTACTTTTACTTTATTTATTAAAATATAAAATATGATAAATATGGTAAATTTAATAATTAAAGTAAAAAATAATTACACAAATTTTTTAATGAATTCAAAATTTTCTATTTGTATAACCATGTCATTTGAGAGTGGTCAAAATATGAAGAATTCGAAAGTTAAGTTATTAAATTGAAAATTGTTAAACTCTAGTGACCAAAATAGTTATGAAAAGCAAGTTGAGTGATGACTGATGTACTTTACCCATTTATTATCAAGGATAAATGAAACTAACGTCAACTTCTAATAGAAGGTAACGGGAGGGACCATATAAAAATCGAATTAAAAATTTGGTGACCTTATCGAGTATTTTAAAAGTATAGTGACCAAAATGAATCTACCCTAAAAGTTTGATGACCATTTATGTAGTTTACCCAAAATAAAACCCATTTGCCCATGGTGTACCGCATTGTATCATAACGACGATTCGTTACTTTCTAAAGAAAAAAAAGGGAGTTTCAGAATTCTTATTTCTTAAACAAAACTCACAATTGCAATCCTCGTAATTTTTTTCCAAAATCCAATCACTATTATTCAAAGCTTGTTTTTTTATTTTATTTTGTTGTACATAATGTAATAATTAAAATATTTTTATTTTGTTTGTATTTACCAAAATATTATACAAATGCTTCATATATAAAAACGGGTAGGGATTGAATTCAAGAAATTTAGTTAGCAAGGAAATTTAGTTCTTCTTAAAACATTCGAATTTAAATAATTTTATCTGTAAGATGTACGCGAATTTTATCTAAGATTATAAACTAAACATATACTATGACCATATTACATTAAGAAGTTTCAAACAGAAAATTAATAAATTCAATTCAATTTTGAGATCTATTAATTAACTAAATAATTAAAAATATTTATATTATGTCATTTTATTTGTGTTAAAATCACGATTTTTATCTTTAAAATATAATTATCATTGTACTTATTTAAAAATAAATTAAATTCAACTTTGAATAAAAAAATGCCCTAAAATTTCAAAATGCAAACCTCACAAAGAATTTTAAAAATAATAAAAATAAAAAATAGGGGAGGCACTGCCGCGGATGATGCCCATAATCAGAAGATTCTTATTCTCGACTTTACCATATTTAAAAAATTCAAAAAGCGAAACCCATATTCAATTTGTTGTAAGGTAAAATATATAAATAATCACTCAATTTTACTCTATAACTTATTTTGATCACTAAATTTTTATAAATTATTAATTTATCACTGAATTTTACTTTTCGACGTATTTTGATTATTTTAAATTATTTTATTAATATTTTAAAATAATATAACATATTTTATTATTATTAAATATAAAAAATAATTTAAAATAAAAATAAATTATACTTTATTTATTATTAAATACAAAAAACTCTTGTTTCCCACTCGTTTCGCCGTCTCTGCCGCCGACGGCGTCATCGCCCACCACCTCCCCTCCTTCTATCGTTTCTGCATTAGCAACCCCTTTATTTTTAGCATACTTTCCCTTGCCCTTTCCTCTACTTTTGCTAATAAAACACACACAAAAATAGCAGTGAAAAACAACCGCCGACGCTTTCTATTATAATCTTCTTCGCCGTAAAGATCAATATTACCAGAAAACAAAGAAATGTTGAACCAAACCAGAGCTGAGGTCACAGGAAGTTGGCCGTAGAGTTGGTTGTTCGAAACATTGAAGAATCTAAGACCGGTTTGATTCTTTGTAATTAAAGAGTGTGAATGGGTGCAGTAAAGAGTGTGCAGCCGTTTAAGTTTGATGCAATAAAGAGTGTGAGTGTGCAGTAAAGAGGGTGTAATAATGGGTGAAAGCATTCGGTTGTTCAAATCAGTGAAGATAAAAGGAGAAAAAGAAAAGAAACAATACCTTGAAACAAAAGGTTTCATCTTTTCAGCCTGCGAGGGTGAATGGGTGGTGACGCCGGCGATGGTGGGAGAATTTAGGGTAATTGAAATTTCAGATGTTTGAGTTTTATTTTTACAATTTTTGTATTTAATAATAAATAAAATACAATTTATTTTTATTTTAATTTTTTTTTCATATTTAATAATAATAAAATATATCACACTACTTTAAATATTAATAAAATAATTTAAAATATTAAAATATGTCAAAAAATAAAGTATAGCGATTAATTAATTGTTTTGAAAGTAACTAAAATATATCCTATAATAAAGTTGAGCGATTATTTAAGTATTTTACTTTTTTTTTATATATATAAAACCCCTCATTTTCTTATTTTAATATTGTTATGTTAGCCATCTTCTTCATTAACCAACGGCAACGACTATCATTTTTCATAAAATAAAAGGCCTCCGCCTCAGACATACTCGATACTTAGAACAATCTTTTTCCCCACGAAAGAAAGAAAATGTTGTGTCGTAAAAATTCGAGTTGCGTGGAAACAGGATCCGTGCCAGTGTATCTGAATGTGTACGATCTAACGCCAATTAATGGCTATGCTTATTGGTTCGGACTTGGGGTTTATCATTCTGGTGTTCAAGGTTAGTTTAATCTTCAAGCTTTCTCGTTTTTACTTGTTTTCTGCTTCTAGTTTTGGAAGCTAGATCTATGGTTTGGAAATGGTTCCTTTGTTAGATTTTGTTTTCCTTTTTTAGATCCAGCTGAAAACCTTAGCAGAGAAAAGCTTACATTTCTGCTTTTGAATCTGCTTATTTACGGGGTTTTTTTTCTTTTTGGGTGGCAGTTCATGGGGTTGAATATGCGTTTGGGGCTCACGAATATCCGACGACTGGGATATTTGAGGCAGAACCAAAACAATGCGATGGGTTCAGCTTTAGGAAGTCAATTTTGATCGGGAAAACAGAGTTGGGGCCTGTAGATGTGAGGGGAGTTATGGAGGATTTGGCCGAGGAATACAAAGGAAATGCTTACAATTTGATCACCAAAAACTGTAACCATTTCTGCAACGATGCTTGCATCAGGTTGACAGGGAATCCAATCCCAAGCTGGGTTAATCGCCTTGCCAGAATTGGTAAGACTGATAAACACTGCTTTTATTTGTTAATTTTAATCATGTGAAAATGAGTTATTTTCATCTATTTTTGCTGTTTTAAGTTGCCATGGAAACTGATTTCTTTTTCTGGATAGGAAAGATAGTGATTGAAAGTGTCAACAATGAAAGAATTTAGTCAATAATTTTAGTCAGTTTTATGTTATTCGGATTCGGGTTTAAGTGACATCTAAGGAATAGTTTTGAAACACATGTACCTTGCTAGGATTATAAGAGGATCATATCCTATATCGGAATATGTTTCGAATACGAATACGAATGCTTTTAAAGGATGATGTATTGTTGATTTGTAGGGTTCTTATGCAACTGTGTTCTTCCAGTAACTTTAAATGCAACCAAAGTGAGGCATCATAGAATCGAAGACAAATCTTGTGAAGGAGAAGAGAAGAAATTGACAAACGATCCCAACAGATCCACGTCGTCTTCGAACTCATCGCCTTCGATCACTCGATCTCAAACTCGGGGTAGAAGCCGAAGCAGACGCTCACTCCCCCCTTCTTCACCACTGATTCTTGGTCCTTCATCATCTTGATTCTTTCTTTTTTTTGAAAGCAGATCATCTTGATCGATTGTCATCAATATTTGGGACAGTTCTATTGAACCAAATCCTCAAAACAGAGGCAAAAAGGAAAGCAAGTCATTGGTTTTCTTTTTCCTTTTGCGTTTGCATTAATTTTCTTGGTGGATTTATGATTCTAACAGGGTGAAATTTAGAAGGCATGAAATCTGTACATTTGTAAGTCATAAACTTGCATGCTTTTAGAATTTGAAGCTATTTGAGTTAATAGCAAACAAACAAGAAAACAAGAGTTCATCCCAATTACTATCATCAGAATCATCAATCAATCAGGTCATTGTTATCTCTAATAAAAAACTTGCATTAAAATGTTTGATTTAGAAAAAGAAAATCCAAATGGATTTGTGTTTTTTTTATTATAATATCGTTGTAGTAAATCGATGTAACAATTAAGTCCAGATGTTTCCCATTTAACCTTTTTAAAAAGGGATAGTATTCGAGTTCTTTCCTTGAAACTTTTATATATATGTTAGAACACAGGACTGTAATGATAATATAAGTCAATGCAATTTCACCCTATGTCAAAGGTCAATTCAAATAAACTCGAAATTTAGGTTTTCTGGGTTTTATTGTCCTTCAAAAAAAGTCAATGCAATTTCACCTTATGACTGGCCAATCACGATTTGATCTGATTAAACTTCAAGTGTTTTATTTGTAAATAGACTGGATCGATAACTTTTCAAAATGGCGATATATCAAGGAAACACTCCAAAATTTCATTAATAAACTTCAGGTTAAAATCTATTTACTATTCATAATTTTCATTTTAGAATTGGGATTTTTTTATATTTTTAAATATCTTTCATTTCAAGTCTACATAAATATGGTTTATAACGAGTAGAATTCGTTTGTCTTTTTTTTTTTAACAAATTTTAATTTTACTTAGAGGGGAAGGGAGTGAACTCTAGGAGGAAGGAATGAGGTATTCTTAGTGAGTCTAAAACTCATGACCTAAGAAAAATGAGGGAACAAACATGAGCAGCTTGGCCAACCGGCCAAATGTACTTGCTCTCGCTTGCCCCTTTTTGAGTCCTTTTATAAGTTCCATCAATGATTTTATGTCATGCATATTATCAAATAAAACAGTAAAAAATAATCATTAATACATGTGATATAAAATTATTGATAAAACATATAAAGGAATAGACGAATTTTGTTTGGTATGTAATACTTTTTTTCGAATTGTTCTCATGTATTTAAAAAACCGGAATACCTCTAATTTCGACTCTCGCGTTATGGCTTAAGAAACATGATTGAGTATTATAGTTAATTTATTCAATTATTAGCTGCAATATTCATTAATCCCCGTCTAATCTTCTTTTTTACTTTTGCTTTTTGTTATTCTTTTTTTTTTCTAAACCCAAGGCAAGAGTTATCTCACCATGAGGCCATGACTCTTGCTGAATATCAAGAATGCAGTGAATTTTTGTCACCAAATGCTGTTTCTCTTTAGAATATCATTTAAAGATTCTTGTTTGGTATTATCTTTCTAAAGTGTCCATCATGAAGTTGCCACATTATTTCCTCATTTCTTTATTTACTCACATCCATTCTTTCTTTCCTTTTCTTCATCTTTACAGTTGGAAAAGGTTTTATTAATACAATTTTATTACGAAATTCTGAAAGGGAAAAAAGAGCTTTATAGAAAGCATGCCAATTGCGAAATAACAATTTGAGTCCCACATATATTTCCCTGTCTTAATTAACCCCTAACATTTAACACTCTGGCGTTAAGATTACATTTAACCATTTCCTGTATATATTAAAACCCTACCCGCCTCATCTTCTTCTTTTCTCCTAGTCCCTTATTTTTTTAGTTTTGTCTTGACCGGCAACCACACTAATTTTAATGCTAGTTGTCGACCGCCGACGTTCTGTATCCTTTATATTTTTTATATCTCGCTTTAGTTTATTATTTTCTTTTAGTTTTATCTTATATATTTAATAAAAATCTCTTTGTTTGGTTTCTTTCTTTTTGCATATTTGTGCAAGTTCGTCTGCCTTTGTGGCACGCTTTTACTATGCTCTTGTGGTACGATTTCACTATGTTCTTGTGGCACGTTATTCACCTACCTCTGCGGTAGATAATGCGATTGTGTGGGGATTCTGACGTCGCTCGTATCTGATTTGCAATTGTCGGTGTTCTTTCAAGGTTAGATACTCTTTTCGTGGTTGTTTGCTAATGTATTCAGATCTGTTTTTGCGAAGCAGCATATAAATTTGCTTTGATTCGCTCGCCACTCATTCATCATCTCAAAAGCGTCTAGTTGGATAGAGACAAAATAGTACTACTGAGGGTTACTGAATTACTATAGATATGGGGGTCAGATTCAAAAGAAGACAAGCTTTGACTATCGACTTTAATTTTTTTCTTTGTTTGAGGATGCATTGTCAAAGTTGTGCATTTTTTTGTTTCAATAAAATTTAATATTGTTTCAAGATTAAAAAAATGTCAAATACAATATCCTTGCTAAAAGTGGCCTTTTTCATTAATTTTGTAGTTACCAAACCGCTTTAATTATTATGGTGTTTCTGTAAGATAATTAATAATAATACCCCCACCAAAAAATCCCCACCACGATCATTTTTTTACAATTGCACACTTCAATAATTGATGAATGTTGTACATTTACGTCAGCAGGAGCATAACCAAAATTAAGGTTAGAAAGGAAAACTTAAATACTTTAAAAATAGGAAGATAAATGTATAATTAATTCATTTTTAAAAAAAATTACATTATAAAGATAAAAAAAAAAAATTGAGTTAGGAGGCATGGGCCCCTCCTGAGCCTCATGTTCCTCCATCCCTGTACGCCAGCTTATATAAAAAAAAATATTAAATTATTATACCAATTATTTTACTTCATATCGTCCTAATAGTTCCTATAATAAAACTTTATAATATATCAATCGAATTAGTCAATTAATTGAATATTAAAAAAAAAAAACCACTATTTTACTTTAGCACTGCTTTCAGGAAAAGCCGAGACCTTGAAAATTAGGAGAAAAGATTACGAAAACTAAAAATCTAACTATGAGAACCAACTTGACTAAATCCAGGTTATGACATACTTTTGTCAAAGTTTGGTTTCTGCTTGATTAGCCTTAAAAATTCCAACCACTCAAAATCCTCCAAAAAAATGTCGCCTCTTTCTTTTCAATTGAACATCAAGCAGTCATCAGAAACAAATAAATGGCAGACATTCCATCAAATTAAGTCCTACAGGGATGACCACACTTGTCTTGAGGTGAATGGATATAAGCAGACATGTGGGCAGTGAGCACAAGGAAAAGCATCCAACTTATGGACCTGCTCAACTCCAAACCATATGCTCCCAAAAGGGCTACCTAAAGTTTGATTATCAGCTACAACTTTCAAGTCCTTTTCACAAGCATGATATGTAACCATCAAACATAAATCTTATCAAGGCATAAGCATGCGAGAGGCAGAGCTGTTTCTAGCAGACATGTTTCATGCAAAAAAATCGACAGAGCTGATTCAATCGACACTAGGAAAGGTACATTTCATAGATAAATTTTATGAAATTAACACGGCTTACCAAACCTGATGTCGCTTGGGAAGTTAATTTTAACTTGAAATGCTGATGACAGTCCAATGTAGGCACATAAATAGTAGTGTTTATCACATAGACAATGAGGTTGGTCTTGACAGAGTTGTATGAAAGAAATATTACCAATTTGGTCGATGAATCAACTTTTTAAAGAGGGTATCGTGTGATCATGAGAAAACTGTCACTACAATCCATCCTCTAAGAATCATCCTCTAAACCTCAATGGTTGCAGGTGCTTAGCATCATTAGCTTGAATGCTTACGATGAACCCGATACCTGTCACTACAGACTGGGGAGACAGGGGAACCAGTTGCAGGGAGACTTTGGCACGAATCAACTTGTTGCTAGTCTCGCCAAGAAATTCTATGCAAGAAACAAATTACCATCTAGGAAAAAGATGACTGAATTGATAAAAATAAGATAAAATAGACAAACCTAACATCTTTTTAATCAGATAAATAATTTTGTTCATAATAACAACATGATCCAAAAATTTTGACTATCAAAACAGAAATACAATTCAATACATGGAGATTGTCTTCTATATGGCTGTAACACGAAGAAAATAACTTTGGAAGGTATGCTTTGGGGAAGACCTTCATATTTTGATGTAAAAAGATATAAAAGATCGGCTGGTGAAACATGGTTCTGCAACTTGAACATTCCTGACAACAGATAATTCACGATAAATTGTTATTAAATAATTGAAGCTTAGGCAATCTTTCAAGTCAACTTTTGTCTTCTCCCAGAAACAAAGAAAGAAGAAAAAATCAAGGCTCTAGAAAAAGGGATCAAAGAGAGGAGGTTTAAACTTTAAAAAGAACCTGTCTTAATACCGAATGGAATCTATAGCTGAGAATCAAGTTGACCAAAGCTAATAGATTTAGCTCTGCTTCGCCTGCATCCATTCTACAAAGTTGTCCAGGATCAACGGCCAAGCGAGGTCTGGATTGTAATTACTAAGGTCCGGGAAACTTATCTGCCAATATATCAGAAAAGGGAAAATGCAAACACTTGCTCAATTATTAACATGAGGAGGATCCCAAGCAAGACATAAGGCTGATAACAGGGTTACAATGCCAAATAATAGTGCAAGGAAGCAAGTAGCAGTTAAAGATTTTATTAGAACTACAATGTTATATCCCCTTCATTTCTAGTTCTCTATCCTATCTGATGATCTGATGATAAATAATACAAAAAACTAACTGCATCATACATTGAACTGCAAAGATCAATGATTCCCTACCATTTATACTGTACCATTTCTTTTGTTCAAAATAGTCCCAATTCTTATGCTACTGATAGTTAATCTCTGTATTGTTGCTCCATATTTGCGAGAGAAAGCAGATGAAAGAAAACGAAAAGAACAAAAACGAGACCAATAAAACTCTCATGAGAAAAGATTCAATTATAACCACAACCTGCAGGAAGAGAGGGCACCCCTTCAGTCTTCTCTATTATTCTACAGATATGCTATGGGGATTCTGCTACACACTACCAATTGCTATTATGTCTTTGTATAACTAGTGAGAACGTCACACAAGTAAAATTCTATAAGTTATCCCAGAATCCTTTTTTTTTGTAAATAAAGTGATCTGTGCGTGAGCATGGCATGTGAAATTTACAAAATTATTTTCTGACCCTATTTTATATCATGGAACATCTAAACTTAGGGAACACAACAGGAAATTCCATGACAGCATTAAATTTGGCATACCTCATTGCAGAATCGGAAAAAGCCCATCCATTGATCCAAGTTTATGACCTTATAGTCGCTTTGAATCTACATTAAAACACAACTGTGGTATGAGGCTCATTTATTTTTTGTACAGAAGGGTAACTTTGCTCTGTAAACTAGTCTATCAAGTCGTTAGATTCATTTCTGCACCTTTAGAGCTAAGAGATTAAACATTTAAATCAGATTAATCCTATTTTCTAAACAAACTTTTGTAGAGTCCATCAATATAACAATGTGCCCCAATCTGACAATAGATTTAACAGACATTTTAACATATGCACACACACACACACACAGTAGATTTAACAGTAATGAACTCATCCCCACCATAACGTATGAATTAGTGCCTGTATAAACAGAAACATAAAAGAGATGAAGAAACAAAGTATAAACAACTGCAACCTGTGAGGTCCAATGCAATAATTGTCACAACTCACCTTCAAATACTCAATGAAATCGTCAACCTGCACACGGAATTGGGATCCTAAAACAAGATCCAGCAATTGACATATGCTTTCTATATCAATACTCTTTTGTTTCTCTTCTGCAAACGTGAAATAGAGAAAGTAAGTAGAAGGTCAATCAGGAAAAAGGGACAGTGTAAAGACATCCAAGCTACATGCCATAATATTATCATAATACCTGTCAGGCAATAGCAGAATGAATAGGAATAGAAATCCTCAAAGTTTGATGGTCTCCTGACCTATTTATCATACACAAAAAGAGAACATCATCACTTTTGCAGACATTTCCACCATAATTATCATACACAAAAACCAAGTCAATTAACCTCGGGTATCAAACAGTTAAGAATTTTCTACCTCTTTTTCTAGCTCTGGTAGGGCTTTCCTTAATTTACTTATAGTATCAGCCCTCAGTGCTTTTAATCCTCTTCGCCATTCCTCCTATAAAGATAAGATTCAAATGTCATTTTCAACAGATAATTTAACTACAAACACGTACATGAACATAAAAAATATAGAGAGAGCTTGGGATTTAAGGATTCATTATATTGCTAGTTATAAAGTACAATGCATCAGCCAACATATATCCGGGCATTTTAAATATATCTTAATGAGGATCATAACTATATGAAGAAGAAACTCCTATCAACATAACTTTTTTTAATAAAAACTACAAAGTATTTTCACAACTCTTGGAAGTCATGATCAAATCACAGATATTGGAAATTGATTAAAATGAGTACATCAAGACCCAAAAATGACAATTAACAAAACCATAGATGATAACAGAAATCCAGGCATCACCATGCAGCCTACATGCAATAGTAAACATAAAAAGGGAGACTAGAAACTGATTATTCTATATGAACATGCCATGATAAAGAAGAAAAATAATCCGAGGGCATAGGAACATATAGCAATTTCATTCAACCAAAATAGAATACACCACATTAACAGCTAAATTATAAAAGCAAATGGAGAAGGTAAACAAAAATTCTTACCAGGGTAAAGTATCCTTGTTTTTCGGCTTTCATTTTCCTGACACATGCACAATAGTTTCAACAGAAAAGCTCAGGATAAAAGCTATAAATGAGTTATTGGATGTGTTTATATGACAATTACCAAGCAAGCATCAAGATCCTAACATCTGTGTGATCAACTTCCATGTTGGAACATAGAGTCTCGATCCCTTCTGGGCTGTTCAAATAGTGTATCATAACATTAGAATGCAGTTCAAAATAGTCAAGGAGCACTTATTTCCATGATGGTAATATTAATTTTTAATGCACAACGGTAATAAATTATAAAAACGGTAATTGAACATGCAGCTATCAGCATCCTTATTTCAGCTTTGCATGGAGAATCTTCACACAGTATTAAGTATTTCTAGAGCAAAGTTAAATATATTTTTTGTTCACGGCCTCCTAAACTAATTCCATTGTTATTTGGGTGCTTCTATTCTATGCAGCTGTCTCTCCAATTCCTAGAGTACCCACATTCAACACATCTGATATACATATGTATGGAGTTCCAGCCTTCTAAGAGAAAACTTAGAAAAATATGAAACCAATTCTTGTTGGAAACATACATATATCTACTACTGAGTCCGAGCAACATGGGGACTAGACTAGTGCAAAAGACCAGTTAGCTTGACTTGTTAGCTATTGGGATTAATCAATCATCAAATAATTCCACAGGTAGATACAAGCAGATTACCTTTCAAAAATATCTAAGCAGAAACCCTGGGCTGTGTACCGCATAGAAAAATTTAATTTTAACTTCATTATAGCTCCCATAGAGAAATTAAATCCTATAATCAGTTAATCACAGCTTAAATGAAAGAATATTTGTTATGCTCCAACGCTTACTTGGTTATTGTGAAACCATCTTTTGTCACCATTGAAAATTTCAAGAATTTAAACCTTTCCGACAAACTTGATATCATTTATATTGAAAATCAGATAAGAAATTTAACAAGCATATATACTGTGGCTTATATGCACATAAAGTCCACTAAAGTAGTCAATCAGCATATCAGTTATCTGATCTAAAAGATCTAGACTTCATAACAAATCGGCACTTTGAGTCATAATGAACTCAAATATCAGATTGTGACTAGGATCCCCAACATCTATGTAAAAGATACGTGCGCAAATTGTCACGTGGATTGATCACTTTAATAGTTGTGCTAAACAGAAATAAAAAGATAGGATATGTAGGTTGGATGACATTGCCTGAAAATTACACAAATGTAAAATAAAAAATTAATATATTTAAAAAAGGGTTGGATTTAACATTATTGGTAGTTATCTAAAATCCATATAACAATATAATTCTCCAAAATTACAAAATTACCAGAAGACATTTCCCCTTAACGGAAATACGAAAATTACAAATTTTCTTACTGAATTGCATATTCCACTAAGAACTTACTCAATCATACCAGAAGACCTATTGGCATAAGAATAAAATAGGTTGTCAATCCGTTCCATCTCTTTTGAAGATGCCTTACTTGAAGCTGAGAAATACAAAACAAAGTCTCAAGTCATTAGTTTCAGAAACCGTAGACAGCTTAATAAATAAATTTGAAAAATAAAAAACTTTAAAGCATTCTAAATACATAGTCTGCAATGAAGTCTCAAGTTTGATGGAAGATTAGGGGATCTATGTCATCTTTCAAATTAAGCTTTGGTAAATAACATGTTAATGAGATGCCAAGTTGAACCACAAAATTGTCATTATTGGCATCCTGGATTGGAATGCATACTTGGTATAGCACTTAGATTCGGAACTTAAAAGTTCATATTAATTTTAAAAAATCAAGCGCCCAAATGAGTAAGCTTTCATTTTTTGTTATAACCCCATTTGAATTACAAATTCCACATTTTTTGTCACGCTATTAATATTTAACTATCTTAAGATTAAGATCGAAATCAAGCTATAATCTACCCTTAAGGATTTTGCTTCAATTTACAATTTCTCTACTAAACCTGATTTTTGAACACACTTTTAAGATTTAACTACCATAAGAAGACTGCATTCACGCTATAATTTACCCTTAAGAGTGGCATGTATTCTCTTAAGGTCAATTCTTCTTTTTCTTCCCATTTTCACTTTTAAATCATATCTTAGGAGAACTAATTTCAAAATCAAACCCCAATCCTTTTGCTAAACTTAACTTTGCTAGATATCTCATCATTATCCATAAAATCTACTAGAATTACACACGCAAATGTAATAAGTTGCTTTGTTTCTTTCTTCTACAAATACACGATCTTAAAAGATACAGAAATTGAATCGCTTTACATAAATCAACCAGAGAAATGAACAGCTAAACAAAATTTAACAATCTAACAAACAGTCAAAATTTGAAACAACAAAAGAAAAAAGAAGAAAAAATAATTCAAAAGGCGAGTCCAGCTCCATCAAAATCCGGAATTGAAGAAAGAAATGAAAAGAGAAAAAGGGAAGTACCGGTGCGAAAGAGATCGGAAGGAGAACGGTAAATCGGGTTGGTTGAATTGGTTTGACCCGTTTTTTTGGATGCACATGCAGAGCGACGCATCATAAACGCAAACAAACCCAGAATAAATCGAAGCTTCGTCGCTCAGCAATATTATAACAAAAACAAGAATTTCATCTTCTTTTAAGGAATCGAAGATCCTCAGTCGAATGAAATGAGATGTAATTACTTTACTCATGTTCTTTTTCCTAAAGGAGATTACTTTTGACTTTTCCTTCTTTTTCTTGGTTAAACTATAACAGTGGTCACCCAACTTTTAGTATAACTGTGTTTTTTCATTCAAAATGAAAACAGTTCAGATTAGTCACTTACTCATATGTTGTTAGAGATTTAACTATTGAAATAAAAATGTTTTCATTTTTCACCAAAAAAATATTGTTAGTTATTTTTATAAATAATTTAGAGGGATTACAAAGTAGTATTTGATCATACATATTATTAATCTTTTGATAATGCCAATAGCGGATTCAGGATCTAAAAAATGGGAGTCCAAAATTTTAATACACCTTTTTTTTTCTTTAAAAATAGGTATGCAAAATAAAATTTTATTTACAAATTACATTATATTTTAATTTTTTCTCCAAAAATGGGGATGCATATGCTCCCTACGGGAGCTATATGCATCCGCCCCTGGATAATGCACATACAGTTTATAGACAAAAAGATTTGAATTCAAATCTCCTATAATGAATATCATATGTTTTTACACTGGACCACTTGTTTTGATTCAAAATTGTTAGCATTTTTATTTAATAAAACAATGTTATATTTTAACTAATTTTCACATCATATTAACGTTTATATTTAAAATTGTTGCAATATTTTTTTGGCTCGATGTCATCTTAGAATTTGAAAGATACTCATTTCACCGACATTAAGAAAAAAATATTTATTTATATTTTTTGATTTGATCAAAAGAATATTCATTTATATTTGAAAAAACATAAATTAAGTTTGTATCGCAATAACAAAAAATATTAAAATAAAAAACATAATTGACATTATATCTCAAATTTGAACTAGAATCTCTTGTGTATTATTTGAAAAAGTTTCAAAAATAAAATCCTCAATAGGAAAATTTTTATTTCTACAAGTTTTAGCTTATTCGAATACAAAAGTATTTACATATTTATATTTTAGAATTAAATACTTATAATTTCATTTATGGAATAAATTATATTATAAATTATTTAGTTTAGCTTCAATTATCATGTATGTCACTAACTTTATTTTTCCTTAAATTAAACTACTAGACTTTTATAGTTAAGAAATTATGTTACTTAAGCTAACTACAATAATTAGTTCTAATGAATAAAAGATTATTCAACATGCATTTGTAACTTAGCATGATATCCTAAAAGTTGATTATATTTTAATAAAGGTTTAAGTTTAATTTACAGGCTGTGTAAAAATTATTTTATACAAACCTATTTATTTATATTATAAATTAAAATTAAACATAAATCCTAAAAAATTAAACCATAAATTCTAAACACTACACTAACTTTAAATTATAAACCCTATAATCCAAACCCCTAAATTCTAAACCCTAAACTAAACTCCTAACACCTAAAACTAAAAAGCTTGTGTAAAGTTTAGTTTACACAACTTGTCCATTGAAGTTTTTCTCTTTTAAAAAATGCATAAAGTTAAAAAATACCCCAAACGTTTGATCGAATAGTTACTTTGGCCCCTATTCTTTTTTTTGAGCCATTCAAACCTCAATGTTTTATTTTGGGTCAAAATGTCCCTCTGCAGATGAAAATTGTTAGAAAACTGACGGTAAACAGTTTGAAATGATTTGACAGAATGATACGTCAGCAAAAAAATTATTTTATATTTTATATAATTTTATAAAATTATTTTTTGACTGATGTAACATTTTTTCAAGTCAACACATTTGTCTATATGTTGCTGCCATGTCAGCGTGCACTGTCATATAAGTTTGTCACTTCATTTCAAGTCATTTTGGCTAACAGTTTTCATCCGCATATGGGTCATTTTGACCAAAAATAAAATATCAAGGGTTAAATTGCTCTAAAAAATAAAAGCTAAAGTGATTATTCACTCAAACATTCGGATTTTTTTTAACTTTATGCCTTTAAAAAATAACTCGTGTACGCACGTCAATAAGTAAGCAAAATGTTCACATATGGTGTGATTTAGACATGGAATCTCAAAGTTCATAGGCCTTTCTTTTATCAATTATCATTAAGTCAATACTTCATTGACAAACGATATAGTCTTTTAATAAAGAAAAATTAAAGACGTAATTTGAATTAATTAAAAAATTAAATAAAAATGGTATTAATCTCAATAATTTCAATATAAATTATCCTAATCGTATGAATTATTATCTTGTATATAAGCAAGATTAATAAAACCAACACGTGCCTTTTTATTTTATTAAAAAACTAATCAAATAAAACACATCAGATTGATTCTTAATATGTGTCCATCATACAATAAAACATATTTATAATTTAATACTACATAATTTTAGTTGCAAGCTTTTCATTAAAAAAATAATTATATTATATTTCCATTTAAGGTAGAACATAGTTTAGAGCTTGAAAAAAATGTTATCAAGATATGGTCCAACTCTGGTAAAGCCCAATGGGCCTAAAAGGCCGCCAGTTCGCTTAATGTAAAAAATTAAATACTGCAAGCTAAAAGGGTTACGGACACGGTGATCCTGCCTGGCGTTCATCTAACGCAACGTGCCCTCCCCGTTAACCGACATCGCATCGCATCGCACCGCACCGCAACCCGCAACCCTTGGTCTTTCTTTCTCCAATATATATTTGCTCCGTATACTCTTTATTCTTTTCAGTTTTCCCTCTCCTTTCAAAACCCAAATCGAAGTTTCTTTTTCTCCAAGGTAATTTTCTTTTTCTTTTTTTCTCCATGTTCGTATTTCTTTATTCGTTTTATTTTGCGTTGCGAAGATTTGGAAGTTCATTACAGTCGCAAATTTTGAGTGTCTTATCGATTAATTTTTGCAGTTTTGTAATGTCTACTTTCGGTGCCGCCGCTGCCAATCATAACCCTAACAAATCATTCGAGGTATTCGCTCTTTAATTTGTATAATATGTTTTATGTGATTCACATTTTTCGTTTTAATTTCAATTTGCTAATTATAATTTTACTATTTAGTTCGAGATTTCTGTTGCTTTACCAGTGAGCATTATTTTATTTTAGTTTTTAAACTTGCGAGTTAATAAAGTTCTGTTTTCTTGCTGTATTTTTTATGTTAAGGAGGAGAACCGATACTAATTTTATTCCTAGTTTTTTGGTTAAATAATACTTGAGCTAGTGATAATGCGATAGACTGATGATTTTCTCGTTTCTTTTTGGAACTTTTTGAGATAAATATGGGAAAGGATCGGTATCAGTATTCAGTGATTAAAAAGATACTACAATGGAAAAAGAATTTGAAATTAAGCTTGGTTGAATTGTTGATACAAAGGGTTTTTACATGCAATTTTTAATTGTAGGTTGCCCAACCGCCCAGTGATTCTGTTTCAAGCCTTAGTTTCAGTCCCAAGGCCAATTTCTTGATTGCTACTTCATGGGATAATCAGGTATGCTCTCTTTGTTTTGTTTCCTTTATCGATTCATGGCATCTCAACTTGTTTTTTAAGTTTTTGTACGAAGTTGAACTATTGAAGTTTCTTTCTTGTTGCTTCCCCAGTAGTTTGTTCAGTTGTCTGACATGTGACCCCCTTTTCCCCCTTTTTGAACATTTTTGCAGGTGAGATGTTGGGAAACTGATTCTGTTTACTCCTTGCCCTTTTAAAAGGTTTTGTGCTCAGCTTGGAAGGATGATGGGATGACGGTCTTTTCTGGAGGCTGTGGCAAGCAGGTCAAGATGTGGCCTTTATTATCTGGTGGTCAACCAACTACAGTCGCCATGCATGATGTCCCTATTAAAGAGGTTGCTTGGATACCAGAAATGAACCTCTTAGCTACCGGAAGCTGGGACAAGACATTAAAGTAATACTCTGACATTTCCTCATTTTTTGTACCATTGGGAAATCGAAGTAATGTTTTCTGGTATTGGGTCCTAGTGATTAACATCATGTTAATAATGCATTTCACGTGAGGGCGCTCTTGCCATCTTGCTAGGTGGTAGTACCTGCATACTTGTAAATTCCATGCTCAATTCACGGGAAGTATGATCATTTTGTAGTCACATGATACCCTGTTGAATAACACTAATTTTCTCTTGGTATAGACGTGTAGGAGGTTGTTCCTTGTGTGCTAGATATCGTATAATTATGACATGATTTAGCTTTGATTTTTGGGTCACGCGTAGGAGGTTTTGGGGACAATGGAAATAATCTGCAACTTCTGAAGGGATCTCTCCGCATTCAAGCTTGTACATTTTGAAGCTTCATTTTTAATGTTAAAACTGAATTTTTATGGAAAAGATATTTTTGGCCTATTGTATAGATTCACGATCTCACCTGTTTCTTGTGTTATCATTTGGTCATTAACTAATTAGTTTCTCCATATTGCTTCTACTTCATCCATCAATTTTGGCAATTTGATTATTTTTTTTATTACTTTGGTTTTTAATCAACTTGTGGGTTTTTACCTTTATATTTAGATATTGGGATACAAGGCAGTCAAACCCGTACATACTCAACAACTTCCTGATCGTTGCTATGCACTCACAGTGAAATATCCATTGATGGTTTTTGGCACTGCAGATAGAAATCTAATTGTCTTTAACTTGCAGAATCCTCAGGTAGCCTTTTCTTATAATTCAAAGGGCCTTCACTATTTATAAATTTCTGTGTTCATTTTTCATAGGCTTATGGTTCCTCCACCCCCCTCTCTTGTGTGATTGACTCATCTTTTTTGTCTCATTGTAGTTTTGATGTTATGTTTTGCATAACTAGTATTACGTTTGTTGATATGGAAAATTATTATTTATAAAGCAGTGTAAGCACTCTAGGATTTGGGAATAATTGAGTTAAAGGTGCACTCAGCATCTTCCTTTTTTATTTATCATCAATAAAATCTTTGTGCAAGTTGTCTGTGCTAATTTTGTTTTCGACTATATGATTGGTTGGACATAAATGGCGCTAATTGAATTGCTGATTGACTGACAAGTTGAGAAGTTATTAAGTTACTTGTTTGCTTTTCCATTACATCTTCATGTCAAATAACATTTAAATGCTAGCAGAATGAATACAAGAGAGTCACCTCACCCCTCAAGTATCAGACAAGATGTGTTGCTGCCTTCCCTGACCAGCAAGGTTTTTTGGTATGCTTATTTCTTCCTTCCATCTTTAAGTTTCCTACAATTTAACACTTGTATTCAGTTGTCCCATCATTTTGGCTAAATGGAGAAACAACTTTGGAAGACATCATTTATAAACTTTTCCCCTCCTTTTGTGCAACAGTGATGGAATAGTTTATCGAACAAAAGGAAGTAATGAAATAGTTTCTTCGGGACCATTAACTTCATTGTTTCTCTTTACAGGTTGGTTCAATTGAGGGAAGGGTTGGAGTACACCACCTTGATGATGGACAGCAGAGTAAAAACTTTACTTTCAAATGCCACAGGGATGGCAGTGAGATATATTCTGTTAACTCGTTGAACTTCCATCCTGTAAGTTTGTGGTCACCTATTTTTCTTCTCGTTGTGCTCATTATTTGTTTCATGGAATCTATTTTCGGTGGATATTAGGCTTTTCTTGGTATGAAGGATGGAAAACTTCTTAATCAATGGTTAAGATTCATAGTCACTTTCTTACTTTGTATCTTAATCATTAGATTAAAAAAATTCTATCTTCGCTCATCTTCCTTCATACCATGTAGAGCCTTAGTTCTGAATCATTTTAGGAAGGTAAATCTTCTGTGGCTCATGATCTGATGTTTTTTGTTGTTGTTTCAGATACATCACACTTTTGCCACTGCGGGTTCTGATGGGGCTTTCAATTTCTGGGACAAGGATAGTAAGCAGAGATTAAAGGTATTCCTAGAATAGTGATCCCGAGTTTCTCAATAGTCTGATTGGTTTCTGTTAGAAAGTGTCACTGATTGTTCAAGCCTGGAGTTCAATCTGGCTGGCAGTGGAGGCCATTACCAGCATGCCACTGACAGTGACAGCATCTGCTTTTGGCATTGAAAAGTTCAAGAAACCTTTCAATGCTTTTATCTTTACATAGATTGATTTTGCCAAATGAAACAAGAAATTGTTTGTCATTTTTTAAATTAAATTGGTAGTGGTCTGAACTTGACAATTCTAGCTCTGGCGGCAAGAACTTCTTTTCTGTACTATGGTTTGGTTATAAATCCCGTCTTTTGCTGTTTTTCAGGCAATGTCAAGGTGCAATCAACCTATACCATGCAGTGCTTTCAACAATGATGGATCACTATTCGCATATTCGGTATTTACTTTGGAAGAATGCTGATTTTCTCTTTGAACTGAATATATGTATATCGTGCAGTGATTCTCACCCTGAATTTGCTATAGGTTTGTTATGACTGGAGTAAAGGTGCTGAAAATCACAACCCATCAACATCAAAAACATACATTTTCCTGCACTTGCCACAGGTACATACAAGCACAAATAATTCACAAATTTGACCGTTTATTCATATTCATTAAGTAACTATTTTTTTGCTCGTGAATCTAACTTGTAATGTGTCTGGAATACAGGAGTCTGAAGTTAAAGGCAAGCCAAGTGTTGGAACAAGTGGTAGAAAGTGAAAGGGGTTAGTTTTGATTAGAAAATGGCTGAACTCTAGAGGAAAAAGGTTTTGGCACTTTTTGAACTTGGATTGGAATATGTTGTTGTTGTGTGTACACCAGGAATTTCCCCCTTGATCATCTTGTCTCTAATTTTGTGACATTTTAGTGTAGAGCCTTAGTGTTGTTGCGAAGTTACAAATGGGCTTTAATCCGACCATTCTTTATCCCATTTCTGTAGTCATTAGGAAAGTCGTCATTCTATGCGATTTGTTGGTTATTTTGGGTTTGGAGCCCGGAATGTGTTTTCTACTGAATGGTTTGGTTGACATTTTCCGAATTATCTGAGGTTTTCTGTTGGCATCCTGGAGATCAAGGTTTAATTCAACCCCGATATTGTCACCCCCTTCTCATTGCAGTAAATGTACCAAAAAAATAGTTGAGTTAGGTCATTGTATCGGTACGATAATGATGGAATCATAGGCCGACCTGACTTGTCTGAAATCAATTATTAAGAGTTTTGTATAGAGTACTTCTCTTTCACAGGGCATAGTTTGGGCAAAATTTCCCATATTTTGGAAGCTCCAAAGACCCGAGATGTGAGAATTAAGGTACGTTGAGCTCAGCTCAGAGCCCGAGGGTTGTTTGCTAATGAGATAATAAGCGCCCAAAAAATATAAAAGCATTGCACGTGGAGATGCACAAATATATTGAATTAATGTAAAGGAAGAAAAGGGTGGCCATTGAAGTCGACTTGTAAATCTTTTGGTACGTACGTGGATTGCCTCTTCCACAGCAAAATAATAGATGTCAAATATTGCAGCTAATAGTCATTCCATGGCCATAAAACAGACACAAATACATTATATCAGGGAAGAATGGGGCTTGAGAATTACATTAAACGTGGGGTTGTTTGTCCTTACCTTATTCCTTGGCATGTGGGCGGGTTTCCTATGTATTTGTAAATGTGATGTGAGCCATGTTACTTTTGTCCACTAACTAATACATGAAGCACAAGAGCACTTACCCCCCTTATTTTCTCAAAAATACATTTATATGCTATGCAACCAAAATAAATTAAGTTTTGATATCTGGAATTATTGAGATAGTAAAAAAAAAGGCTTAAATGAAAAATAGTTGACTAAAGTATTGTAGCGATGTCCGTTTACGCTAAAAAATGTATTTTTATTTTGTTTGTTTTGAAAATAATGTCTTCCCTGGGGTTTTTAAGGAAATCGTATTTTATTTTGAAAATGGAGTCGCCACCGGCCACTTAGGTAAGTCGGACACCATAAAACGAGAGATTTGAAAACTGTCGGGTTCGGGAGTCGGTTACGGATGGGGAAGGATTAGCACCCCATACCGCCCAAAATTTGTACTTTAATAATTACCGCTTTATTAATATTAGACTTTCCGGATTAAGGTGACGATTTAATTAACATTTAATTATATATGCGAGTAAATTTTAAAAGCCCCGTTATCCGAGAGTAAACGCCCAACCACCATCACTACTTGATACTGGCCTCGTTTACGCTCGGGTAAAAGGGCACCGCATTGACAATTTATGCATTTCCATTATGCGAACTTAGAAAAATAAAAAAAAAACATACATTCATATTAACATGGATCTAAAACATAAAAACAAAAATATAATAATATTAAAAATAATGCGTGAACAAAAAATAACGTAACATATGACAATAATAAAACCAAATATAAACATGCGAAAAGAACATGCTTTTAAAAATAAATTAACTACGATATTTGAACATCTAAAAAATGCAAATACAACAAATGCATGAAATACGTGTAACATGATATTAAATTAACAAATCCGAATCAAGATGCTAACAAAGACTTAATGCCTTAACATGTGACACAAGAACATAAAATATGAACATATGCATAAACACAAACCTAAATATCTTAAAGCTAGCACAAAAAAGGAAATTAAACTGAACAAATGACACTATTTACGCATAAGTTGAAAAAGCTATGGCATTGTGTAACAAAACATCACATTAACATAACCTAAAAGCATGAAATTCATACTAACACAAATAGACATACCACAAGAATCAAACTAAAACATAACATTCACAACAAATATATATACCATGGATAAAAAGATTAAAACACGAAAAAAATAACGCATCTAAAACATAAACGAAGATAATATAAAAACTTATGTGAAAATAGAGAATAACATGAACATGCTAAGAAGGAAATAAAAAAGCCATACACAATCGAAACATGACAAGGGACTGAATTAAAACAAAATAAAACTGAAGACCAAAATTAAAAGCAGTTGTAAGCATGATTTGAGGATGGTATTGCAAACTGAACGAAAGTCCAGAGGACCAAAGCTGTAATATGCCCAAGGGGCAAGCTCAAAGTGTAAAATTCAAAAACACGGAGTGACTTAGTGGGTGATTTCCCCTTTTAAAAGCTTATTACAATTTAATTTAGTGACCAAATTAAAAGACTTCAAAAAGTTACAAGGACCAGGCCTGCAAATTACCCAAGGGGCAAGACAGAAACGAAAATCTCCAGAATGCGGGGGGATTTATGACGTTATTTACCCTAAAAGTTTTATTTTTTTGTCTATAAAGCCAACATATCAGCCCTCCACTTCATTTTCCATTTTTTAAACCCTAAAGAGAGAGAGCTCTCTCATTTCCCAGTTTCCAAAAAATAACCACCTCGAAAAACCTGAACCGCCGCACTATGCCGGTCTCAGGCGAGGTTCGGCCGTACGGCCACCTCAATCCATCCTAGCCGTGGTGGTTCAACAGTGAAAAACTAAAAAACAAAGACCCCTTTTTTGAACTCCACAAAAACCTCCGCTATTATTTCGAAGTCAAAACGTGGCTCACCCATGGGTTCATCATCGGCGACACACACGACAAAGGTAAAAAAACTTCTCTTTTTGCTTTTTCAGATCATTTCTCTCACATGCATGAGATGAAGGAGAGAAAGAAAACAGAAAGTTACCACTGAAACTTGGTTCCCTTTTTTATTTTTTTCGAAACTGTAAAACTTGGTCCTTGACTGAATCCCCTTCACGTTTTTTGATGCATATATCTCTCATATCTGATATTGTTTTGTAGAAACAAAAAATATAGTACATGCTTCTGTTCAATTTGATACTGACAAAGCTCATTTTTATTCTTTTTCTCTATCTTCGCATGTCCCCGAGCATGGCGGTGGTTGGAGCTGATGGTACGACCGACGTGGGGAGCATGGTGACAGCGTGGTGTTCGGCCAGATTGAATCCATGTCATTGGATCAGATTTGATCTAACAGTTGGGAGGCTTCATTACATGGAGGGCCCTGATATGATATTGGGACGGAAGATCTTGCCAAATGACGTCACGTGGCATATGGGGAACCTGAGGAGCCTCGCGCGTGCGACACACGCGCGCGTGGGGTACTAGCAGGCCCGAGCGTGACCTTCACGCGGCATCTGGATGGGCATCTCCTTTTAATCATGACCGTTGGATCAACGCTTGATCCAACGGTTCTGGATCAGCTGCGCAAGGATACCCAAAATAATTAGGGTTAAATGTCTAATAGGGCTCAGGGTTTGGGGCCAAATAGGCATTGTAAACCATGTTATATTTTTTTCGGGTTTTTGTATCATCATGTGGACTTGGACTGTTAATTAAATACATGATTTGAGTCTGTATTTCCAGATTTGTTTATAGTATATAATAATAATAATAATAATAATAATAATAAAATACATACATATACATACGCACATACGATATACTTACATGCAATCACAAACATTTAAACATAGTACATGCAAGCATGCCTTTCTATACACACGTCTAATTAATATAAACATACATACATTATTCACATATATCACAATAATTACTAACACGTACACGGATCATGCACACATATCACATACATTAATAACACATAATATAATAAACACGTGTCTTTTAACCCTTTGATCAGTATGCCATTTGATCAGTTATTTATCTGATTCGTGTCTTTTAACCCTTTCATGATATAATTCTCTCTCTTTTTTCTTTATCTTTATCTTTTTATTTTTATTTTTAGACATGTTTTAAAATTCTATGCCCTAAAAAGTTATTCTTCGAATTTCTCCGTTTCATTTTTTTGCAGTATGCTCAGTTTTGATCTTCATTTCTGTCAATTTTTGTTAAACGAGTACCCGCTCTTGTTCTTTTGCACGAGCACTTGCCTTTCTTCTTTGAGGTCTCTGTCCCTCTTCACAAACAAACTCTATATCATACATGTGTAGAGATTCTTACCATTCTTCATGTTCTGCATTGGCCCACTCGATCATGAGCTTGGCTACCTTCCAACTCCTTTGACCCAACATTCTGAGTATTTGTTAGTTTCGTCATCGAGGTGAGCAAAATGCTTCTATGTTCTGAACTTAATCTCAATCTTCTTGTTGCCTCTTGACGAGAACCATTTCTCGATCCATGTGCTTTAATTCTTTGGAGACTTAATGTTTACCTCTTACCGTCCCGCGTATTTTGTAATCTCATTCTCGTCCTGGTTCGTCCTTCATTTTCTTGAACCAACCAAGGCATCATGGCTGAAACCCGCTTCTTATTCTTGAGCTGTCTGACACATATGCTCTTGTCATCATCTTCATCATATACATTGTGGGGTCGTTTCTGGTTAGGTGCACCAATAATATCCGTAACCTTGTGTTTTGGATCTTATCTCTGAAGTAATACATGAAAATCTTTGTTGCTTTAACTTGTCAATTTGTTAATTGGCATTCTATTGAAGGGTATCATTTAGATTAACATACAGGATCTTGAAATCACATAATAGGAGCTCTAAATATCAAGTGCAAGTGTGTTTTAGATTCAACCATTCAGTAATTCAAGGCTGTGAAATCTTCCCAGGTGACTCGGTTCATCCTCATGATTACCGCGTTGCTGCATAATACTACTCTTTCTCAATTCTCATTATCTGCCCCACCCCTAAAAGGGGTGGGCTTGTATGACCACTCGAGCGCAGAAATATTACTCTAAGAATAGAGTTCTAGGTGGTGCGAGTTTTAATTTTACCTATGTTATCGTTTATTTTTCTCTCTTTTCTTTACTCTTCATTTCTCCTCATTTTTCTTTTTCCCATTTTTCTTCATTTTCTCTTCTTCTTTTTTTTCTCTTTTCCTTTTTCTTTTCTTTTTTTACACTTTTATCATTATTTGAGGAAATCAATTCGTCACAGTCCTTTGTCTTGAAGACAACAATGGAGCAAACAGCATTGCCCAAGTTACTCGGCACAGTCACGATTTTAAAATATTACCATCACTCACGAAGCTAAGGTTTCTTGAATTAGATGGTGTATTGCCACCTTATCGCTTCAGCGGAGTGCCCCAAAATTCCCACACTCTTATCCGAACAAGCCTATTACCAGGTTTCAAACATAGAAGTGCTTTTTATTATTCTTTTCTCTTTCTCTTTCTCTTTCTCTTTCTTTTTTTTTTTTTTTCTTTCTTTTTTTTCTTTTTTTCTCTTCTTCTTTTTTTCCTTCAATTCTTTCCCCTTTTTTAATTCTTTTTTTACCTAGAAGGTTATGCCTAGAATTTCAATTTCAAGCAACTCTACATGGTTGACATTTGGAGCTTTTTCGTCCTTGAACATCATCGAAAGAGTTGTAATCTTGCTTTGTTGACCAGAGTCTGGTAGGGAAGATCACACCTCGTCGTTGTCACATCATCCATCTAATGTCACATCTTGCAATTGATATCCAGTGTCATACAACGGCGAGAAAATATACATCTATGTGCTTTCAAGAACATTGTATGTTAAGCGAAATGTGTTTTTCATTGGAATAAAAATCAACAAACATGCCCATTCACAAAATATCTTTACCACATGTGGGCCACAAGTAGTAAAGTTGATTCCTTGTATTACTTCAGGAAAGTCTTTTAATGTAGAGACATCTCTGGTTTCCTCAGCACTATGCATACTTGCCCATCATCCTTGGTCCTCAATTGCTGGATCAGCTCTTGTGTCAAGGTCCCATTATTGATCATCTTCTTGATATCCTCCAATAAAGGTCTACATTTTCTGGTGGGATGCCCCGGTGCCCCCATATGGAATTTGCATGTACTACTCGAGTCAAAACTATGGGCAGATGGATCAGGTACAATCTTTATCGGTCTAGGAGCAAGATAGTGACCCTTTACCAAATGAGGCCATATGTCTGAGATGAATGCTCCGAATACTTCCAAATTTGCGCTCGTCCGAGGAATTTTCCTTGATGACCCCGAGGTGTTAGCTTGTCTTCTTCTTTTACGGCCACGCGAACCCTGGAGATGACACTCATTTACCTTTCCGTCTTCTTCTATCTTATCTTATCTTCGATTCGGTCCTTGGACTTAGACCTCAATTTTACTTCTTTGATTGCATATTCTATCCTCTCTCCAATCGTCATGAAATCTTCGAATCTATTTCTCGATTTCTCCAACATCACATTGAAGAAATGAGAGGGAAGCGTTGCATGGAACAATTGAGTCAACTCTTCTTCCGCTATAGGAGGCTGGACTTGGGTCGCCAAACATCGCCACCTTAGTGCATATTCCCTGAAGCTTTCATTTGGTCTCATTTTCTCATTCTGAAGAAACTGACGACAAGACGCTAAATCTAAAACATATTTGTATTGACTCAAGAAGGCATTAGCAAGGTCACCCCATGATCTAACTTGGTTTCTGTTCAAACAGTTAAACCACACTACTGCAGGTCCCGTCAGGCTATCGTGGAAGTAGTAGATCAACAACTCTTCATTCTTCATGTATCTCTCCATTTTTCTACAAAACATGGTCAAGTGAATCTTCGGGCAGCTGGTTCCGTCATACTGCGTAAATATGGGAATCTTGAAATCCGGAGGAATGACCAAATCAAGGACTAAGCAGAGTTCCCTCGTATTGAAAACATTTATCTTTTTCTTTCTTCTTCAGCTCTTTCTCGATTCTTTCTTCTAGCTGTCAAGCCTCGACTCTTTAGTTCGTTACATTTTCCAACTAATTCTGCCATCGGACCCCAAGTATTAAATGATAAAGTGTCATGCGATGATAAAACTATTAAACAATGCAAAGGACGTGATGCAAATGCAATGCATGAATGCAATAAGGCATCGATTCCGCAAGCGATTTGTCTCTATAGGACATCTTTCATTCAGACCAAAAGGTTCATTACATCCGGTATTAGGAGTTTACAGATAGCGGTGAGCTCTAGCACCTAATTTCATAACCTCGTTCAATAGTCCCGTCAGCTTTTCTTCGCGGTCCAATGCTGGATCCATATTCTGGCTTATTGGCGCTGCTGCATCAGCTAAGTTTGCTACCTGTTGAGCTACTTGTCGGGATTGAGTCATAACGATCTTCATGTCTCGATCTTTCTCATGTATTGTCTGCTCGACCTTTTTTAGCTTGACGGTCACTTCTTCAGCACGAATCTCGCTGGTACGTAAAGAAGTCTTGAGCCTCGCTATCTGTTCTTTGAGTGCTGCGTTTTCCATTTGAAAGGCTTGTGATTCCTCTCTTTCCTGCTGCAAACATGATTTCAAGATATCGTCCATGGCCAGACTGCTTTCCAACTCACTTTGGAAAAAGTCGCGTTGGCTCTCAGCTTCTGTGACAATGATTTGGCTTTATTTTTACCAGTTTTGCATTTCTGCCCTCAACGTTCTAAATCGTTCCTCAACCGAATCATACTATTAATCCACTCTTCAGCCGTGTCACCCAGACTGACATTCTTGAATTCAACGTGCAGCTCCTGGTACTCGTCTTGTATGCTCTTCAATTTCATGCTCAGATCGTGTCTCTCATGCTCGAGCTGGCCAATACTTGTATGCAAGTTCATCTTCTGAGACGCTTTTATTCTTGACTCCTGAATTTATCTCGCTTGAGTGACCCACTTCTGTGTTACTCGAACCTTGGGCTAGACGTTGACCCTCATTCGACTTTGCCCCTCGGGCACCGACTGGTTCGCTGTAGAATCGGGGTTGTCCGTCTTCGAAACCCAAAGCTGTTATTCTGATAAGATCTTGAACTTCGTCCTTTAGGGCTCTACAATTCTCAGTCTGATGACTCGAATCGCCTATGTGGTAGCTGCAACAAACACGACTATTGTAACCCTTCGGATAAGGAGGTCTCCTTGGTACAAACTTCACCAGTACGATAAGGCTCATTTCGACAAGCAACGGAAGTAGCTCGGTGTATCTCATGGGTATAGGATAATGCCTTCTGATGTCATTGGATTCTCGAGCTTCCCTTGGTTTTGCCTCTGTTCCCTTGGTATCTACCCTAGATATGCCGCTTGTCTGTTTCTTGAGATTGATCACAAAGGGATTCAATTTGTCGTATTTAATGGCATTGTCTATCTTGACATTCTGTTCCAAATTCTGATCCTTGATCGATTCTTTTCTGAGTTCGACAGGTTGCTTGCCTTTCATCATAGCATTCATCTGGTCCATCATCTCGGCCATTTGTTTCTTTAATCCATGTACTTCATCTCGCTTGTTACCAGAACTGACACTGCTTACCGAATCTGTTCTGGAATCCCTGAACGATCCTTCTTCTGCTGTCCCTGGTCTAATCTCAGGATGGAACTCTGGAACTGGACCCCCTTTCTTTAGGTTAAAGAACCTTTAGTCTATCATGAACAATCTTCTATTATGGGAGAAACCACTCGGAATCAATACCCTATGTAATGCGAATGCGGTGATATATGCAAATGCAAAATAAAAAGGAAACAAGTCAGTACCGAACAAAAACAATAAGTACACAATAAAAATGGCAAATTAAATGCGATAAACAAACAAAGCAATCTTATTTACATCCCGTCTAAGACACCTAGGTTATCCGCGTGGCTCTAACATGGTAGGTTTCTATGTTCTCTATATGCAGTTTTGGTGCTAAAAGGTACCCGAACTGTCCTTGTTGTCCCCTACTAAGGGTAGCAAGGCCCCCGATCATCACCCATTATAGGCTCCTTTCAACCCGGTTCAATTCAGGGGGACCCATTCGCTTATGCCTGCACGAAAGAATGACATCGTTACGAAAGCATAAGGTACTCGAGCCTTGAAGGTACTTGTTAGGCCTACACGGGAGAATGATATCTCCACGAAAGCATTAGCATTTTCTCCCACTTAAAAGGACGGGTTTATATGCCAAATTTTAAATGCTTTAAAATAAACGTGCAATTATAATCGAATGTTAATTTAATAGTCACTTTAATCCGAAACATCCGATATTAGTAAAGCGGTAATTATTTAAAAAGCTCGACTCACTTTATTTTGTTTGAAAGAAAAAAAATGTCCCCAGCGGAGTCGCCATCTATAGCGATGTCTGTTTACGCTAAAAAACGTATTTTTATTTATTTTGTTTTGTTTTGAAAATAATATCTTCCGTGGGGTTTTTAAGGAAACCGTATTTTATTTTGAAAATGGAGTCGCCACCGGCCACTTAGGTAGGTCGGACACCATAAAACCAGAGATTTAAAAACTGTTGGGTTCGGGAGTCGGTTACAGATGGGGAAGGATTAGCACCCCACACCGCCCAAAATTGGTACTTTAATAATTACCGCTTTATTAATATTAGACTTTCCGGATTAAGGTGACGATTTATTTAACATTTAATTATATATGGGAGTAAATTTTAAAATCCCGTTATCCGAGAGTAAACGCCCAACCACCATCACTACGTCTGATACTGGCCTCGTTTACGCTCGGGTAAAAGGGCACCACATTGACAATTTATGTATTTCCATTATGAGAACGTAAAAAAATAAAAAAAAACATACATTCATATTAACATGGATCTAAAACATAAAAACATAAATATAATAATATTAAAAATAATGCGTGAACAAAAAACAACGTAACATATGACAATAATAAAACCAAATATAAACATGCGAAAAGAACATACTTTCAAAAATAAATTAACTACGATATTTAAGCATCTAAAAAACGCAAATACAACAAATGCATGAAATACGTGTAACATGATATTAAATTAACAAATTCGAATCAAGATGCTAACAAAGACTTAATGCCTTAACATGTAACACAAGAACATAAAATATGAACATATGCATAAACACAAACCTAAATGTCATAAGGCTAGCACAAAAAAGGAAATTAACTTGAAACTGAACAAATGACACTATTTATGCATAAGTTGAAAAAGCTATGGCATTGTGTAACAAAACATCACATTAACATAACCTAAAAGCATGAAATTCATAGTAACACAAATAGGCATACCACAAGAGCCAAACTAAAACATAACATTCGCAACAAATATATATACCATGGATAAAAAGATTAAAACACGAAAAAAACAACGCATCTAAAAACATAAACAAATATAATATAAAAACTTATGTGAAAACAGAGAATAACATGAACATGCTAAGAAGGAAATAAAAAAGGCATACGCAATCAAAACATGACAAGAGACTGAATTGAAACAAAACAAAACTGAAGACCAAAATTAAAAGCAGTTGGAAGCATGATTTGAGGATGGTATTGCAAACTGAACGAAAGTTCAGAGGACCAAAGCTGTAATATGCCCAAGGGGCAAGCTCAAAGTGTAAAATTCAAAAACGCGGAGGGACTTCGTGGGTGATTTCCCCTTTTAAAAGCTTATTACAATTTAATTTAGTGACCAAATTAAAAGACTTCAAAAAGCTACAAGGACCAGGCTTGCAAATTACCCAAGGGGCAAGACAGAAACGAAAATTTCCAGAATGCAGGGGGATTTATGACGTTATTTAGCCTAAAAATTTATTTTTTTGTTCTATAAAACCAACATATCAGCCCCCACTTCATTTTTTTTCTATTTTTTAAACCCTAAAAAGAGATACCTCTCTCCTTTCCCTGTTTCCAGAAAATAACCACCTTGAAAAACCTGAACCGTCGCACTCCGCCAGTCTCAAGCGAGGTTCGACCGCACGACCACCTCAAGCCATCCTAGATCGCGGTGGTTCAACAACGAAAAACTCAAAAACAAAGACCCTTTTTTTGAACTCCACAAAAACCTCCGCTATTATTTCGAAGGGAAAACGTGGCTCACCCATGGGTTCATCGCCGGCGACACACACAACAAAGGTAAAAAAAACTTTTTTTTTTGCTTTTTCAGATCATTTCTCTTACATGCATGAGATGAATGAGAGAAAGAAAATAAGAAGTTACCACTGAAACTTGGTTCCATTTTTTTCTCGAAACTGTAAAACTTGGTCCCTGACTGAATCCTCTACACGTTTTTTTAATACATATATCTCTCCTCTCCGATATTGTTTGGTAGAAACAAAAAATATAGTACATGCTTCTGTTCGATTTGATACTGACAAAGCCCATTTTTGTTCTTTTTCTCTGTCTTCGCATGTCCCCGAGCATGGCGGTGGTTGGAGCTGATGGTACGGCCGACGTGGAGAGCATGGTGGCAGCGTGGTGTTCGGCCATATTGAATCCAGGCCATTGTATCAGATTTGATCCAACAGTTGGGAAGCTTCATTACATGGAGGGCCCCGATCCGATTGAATATTGTGATAACAATGAGGTGTGATCTCTCCTAACAGACTCTGGTCAGCAAAGCAATATTACTACTCCTTTGATAATATTTGATGATGAAAAAGCTCTAAATTTTAACTGAAAGAGTTGCTTAAAATTGAAATTCTAAGCGTAGTCTTATGTGCCTTAATGGATTATAATTAATGACTAGAAATATATACATATATATAAAAGAAAATAAAAAAAGAAGAGAAGAAATGAACTACGAAATAAATAAATCTTGAAGCACTTTGATGTAGCCGTGGGATTGACAAATCTAATAAGGAAGCTTTGCTCTACCTATTCAAGACCCTAGCATCAGAGATGAATCCTTGAAGAAACAATTACGGTTATTATAATAATAATAACACAACAATCGGAATCACCCACTTGCACCCAAAATGTTATTCTTAGAATGATATTTTTGCACCCTAACGGTTAAACAAGTCCATTTTTTTCAAGAAGAGCAAAAAATGAGAATTGAGAATGAGTAGTCTTCTATAGCAACGTGATAATCATGAGGATGGACCGAGTCATATAAAGGGGATTTTTACGACTTCTAATCGCCACAACATTCAAAGTTTTCACAAACACAAGCTATGCTTGAAATGATCATCGAAAGGTTGAATCTGAGATTTTTTTGCACTTGATATCCAGAGATTCTATTTTATTCTATATATATTGGTTTCAAGGTCTTGTATTTTAATCCAAAAAGGCACATTTCATTAAAATGCCGATTAGCAAACTGACATTTTATGAGCAAAAAAATTTCTTTGTATTGCTTCATAGACGAATTTCTAAATGCAAGGTTAATGCAAATGATCAACCGAGAATATACGAAGGGCATTACATGACATGAGACGATAAAACACTTTTTATGGTTAATGGGGCATCATTGTTCATGAATCAACAAAGATCTTCCGCATATAGGAGTTAAAGGGCTTTCTTGAATGGAGAGATGATCTCGACCGAAGTCATTTGACCTGAAAGGTTGAATAGAGAATAAACAACAAAATTTTGGGGGCAAAGTCTGTTCGAGCATAAGAATGGCGAAGGGTTGTAGTCCAAAGATGAAGCCTACCTAACCAAGAAAATGATGACATGAATATTAAGATGACTAAAAGAAAAGCTTTAACAAGAATTACATACATCTTTGCATCCCCATTAATATTCAGAATATCATTCTACATGGACATATGCATCTTTGCAGCATGAAATATGCTTATGCATCATCTTTAGCATAGTTAATTGAAAAGTATTTGTACAGGAAGTCAAACAGGTAGTTTTCAAGAGGATGACTTTGACAAAAACTTTGTGCACCTTTGCACCTATCAAGATGACACGTGCTTGAGTGTCACCTGCCTTGATTACTTCAAAAAAGAAAAAAGAAAAAAGAGAGAGATTATCCGGCAGTCTCAAAATCAAGATGTCACTATTTTAGACTTTTGAGCCATTATCTTTGATGGATTTCTTTTGATGTCAAGACAGGTAGAAACCGGGGCATCATTTTAAGGGATATTTTTCTTAAAATAAATTTTCTAATTTTATCCATTCATAAGGATGTTTTCCTTAAGACTCAAATTTTTTTAATTTGATCATTTTATAAGGATTATTTCTCTTTTTGGTAGTCTCAAAGCGAGATACCATTTTTATTAAAACTTAGATTTCCGGATTTTATCCTTCCATAAGGATATTTTTTCTTAAAATCAATTTCTTAATTTGATCTTTTCCTAAGGATATTTTTCTTAAAATCAAAATTTCTTAATTTTATCCTTTCATAAAGATGTTTTTCTTAAGACTCGAATTTCTTAATTTGATCATTTCATAAGGATGCTTTCTTCTTTTGGTAGTCTCAAAGCGAGATACCATTTTTATTAAAACCCAAATTTCTTAATTTTATCATTCCATAAGGATGATTTTCTTAAAACTCTAATTTATTAATTTTATCCTTTCATAAGGATATTTTCTTAAAATTGATTTTTAATTTGATCATTCCATAAGGATGATTTGATTTAAACAAATTGCTTAATTTAGTCATTTCATAAGTATGTTTTTCTTAAAAATCAAAATTTCTTAATCTTTTCATAAGGATGTCTTCTCGAGACTAAGATTTAAGTGTATACATGTAAAAAAGGTGGTTGAGAAAGAGTGAAAAGTTCTAGAAGAACTCGCGAATCCCAAGGCCATAAATAGGGAAGTAGAACAAAAATGAGTGCTTATGACCTTTGTTTTGTTCTTGTTTCATAAGAACAAGCAAAGAGGGGCAGCTGTAATCACTCATTTTTGTCCGGTTATTAGTATATTATAGTAATTTTAATGTTTAGGTTTGATATTAGCGTATTTAATAACGTTATTATTAATATATGTGTATGTATGCATGTTTATCATAAATATTTGTACATGTGAATATATATATTATTATGTGTATTTACACCTACCATATGTATATTGTATGTTTATATTGTATGCATGTATGTATCATATATGTTTGTATGTGCATATGTGTATTATGTACGTATATTATGTATGTTTGCATTTATATGAAGGTGTATGCATGTATTATTGTATTAATTATGTTGAGATGATCAATCAATGTCAATGTTGGCCAAGAGGGGGGTGAATTGGCTATTTTAAAAAGTATGGAAGCAAATCTAAAAGATGGACAATGGGACACAATGATTTATAGTGGTTCGGGCTTCTAACAAGCTCTACGTCCACTACCTTAGCTTCCTACTAAGGATTTTCAACCAATTTCACTATGAAATTTTCCCCTTTTCTAGGCTAAGGAGGCAACCGTTACAACCGATCAAAGCTTTATACCCAAAGCTTGATCCAAGATCACTCTTTTACAAGAAAGAAAATGGGAAAAGGAAAATGGCCTCACAAGGTATATATTTTCCCAAAATTACAAGAACACTCAACCCCAAACTTGAAATAAAAGATTACAATGAAGAACACAAGTTGGGTACAAAGATTTGACTCTAAGAGCACAAGGGTTGGATTTTTGCTTGAGTACTTGAATATTGTTCAATCTAAGTTCATTAGTTGATTCTTTAGCATTGGAGACTTGTATTTATACCCCCTCATTGAATTCTAGCCGTTTGGGTGGTTGAAGTCATCAATAGAGCCGTTGGGGACCATTTTTCCCGTAATAAATGTTGTTTGGTGAAGGCCCATATCGGTACACGAAAGCCCATATCGATACTTCTTACAACAAAAATATAGCCGTTGTACAAGTTGTACCGATACGCGTGAAGCTGTATCGAAACGATCATAGTGTTAAAATTGGGGCGTATCGAAATAGCAAGGCCGTATCGGTATGGATTTTGCTCACTGGAATCCTGGATGAAAAAACGTATCGATACGCATATGGGCATATCGGTACGGGTTAAACGAAATTTAAAGTTTGAGGATTCCAATAACTAACAAACAATGGTCGAAAAATTTAAAGCAAAGATCTTTGAAGATCTTGACAAATTGTATTGGTAGGTTTTGAAATTTCTTAAAACCATAATTCAAATCGTATCGAAACATAGAGTACCGTATCAGTACGAGTGTAATTCTCTTAAACCCAAATTTCAAACCGTATGAAAATGGGTGTTATCCGTATCGAAATGCTGCGCTTAAAATGGTTACCCAGATGAATGCCGTATCGATACGGGCTAAGCCGTATCGGTACGCTTTGCAAAAACAAATTCCAGTAGCTAAAAACTGTATCGAAACACCAAGGGGTGTATCGATACGCCTGGGCGTATTTGTGTATTTTTAGCTTGAAACATTTAGGAAATTTTTGGGTTTAAGTTTATAACTTTGGAAAACTTTTTCTTGTCATTTTGTGAGACTTTTGAATACTTAAAAATTTATTTTTCTTTACAATTTAGTCCTTAAACAATTTGTTTCATCAAAATCAAACATAGGTTTTACAATCTCCCCCTTTTGATATAATAAAACCAAAGTGAATTTTTTTTAAGTATTAGAAAACTCCCCCTTAATTTAAGGCTATAAAATAATTGGCTCTTTAAAACTTCCCCCCTTTTTGTTAGATCAAAATCAATGTAATAGGGATAAGACGAGAACAATAACAACTCCAAGCAATTAAATAAGCAACATAAGCATTTAACTTCAAATAATAGTTTAAGCAACAAAGTTCAATCCAACTCAAATCCTAAAAGCATAAACCAAATAAAAACAAAGCATAGGAGTTCATAAGGACATAAAATAAAAGATCATAACTCAAATCCTAATATAATATGCTATGACATGCAAAAATGCCTAAGAGTCCATGCCATCGTCTCCATCATCTCCATCCTCATCATCATCAACATTTGTGGCCGGAGGTCCATAGGCGTTAAGAGTGATGTCCATAGATTTTTGTCGATTTTCAATAGCCATCACCCTTTCCTCCAAGGATGCGAAGCGAGTGTCAATCGCAGCAAATCCAGAGTCTATGGTGGTGTGTAAATATGTGAACTTCTCATTAAGGAAAGCCATGAGAGCATCTTGATTCGGTTGGGCCACCAGATCTTGTGGAACTTGAGCTTCTTGAGGAGCCTCTACCGGTTTGGGTTGAACATCTCTCAGAAGATCGGTGTTACGGACCCATTCTCTATTGTAATAAGTGAACTTGGCGTGGTGGAGAGAACGCTCATCAATGGGATCCGTGAGAGATTTCGGAAGATCATAGGAACAATCGATCCTCATCTTGTGAAAGAAAAAGCTCAAAGGCATGCCATAAGTGAAGGATGTCACCAAGAAAATGTGGCGATGTTGGACAAGAAAGACGATCTCGGCAAACATAATCTGAGCAAGGTTGGGTCGCTTCTTCTCTCGAAAGTATCGAATCCAAAAATCATCAACTTGGCGGATGGTAGAGTACTTCCCACCGGATGGACGGAACCACCAAGTGATCATGAGATGCAAGATACGGTCATGGGCATTAAGAACGGTCACGGAACCACTAAGGACATGTCCTAATGCACTCTCATCATCTATTCCTTTATCCTCAAGACCCAAAAAGTTTGCTAAAGCACTTGAATCTATTCAAAATTTCTTACCCATTAAGTAGGATTCAATGGCAACAACCAAAGTTTTATTTTCATTAAAAATACATCGGGCATTTGAATAGAAGATTAAAACAAGATTTCGGTATAAAATCCCGGGTATACTTAAAAAAGTCATAAATTTTCATTCGTGCATTAAAGAAAGATATTCAAATTTAAACCTTTCGGATGATAAAAACGGGATTGAAATAACACGCTCAGGATGAATTTTGTAACTTTGGTATTCTTTAAAATATTCCATAGTGTCCGGATATTGAGTTTCATCAAAACAGTTTTGATAAATGTGGGTAAGATTGGGTCTATTACCAACATGATCGGGAAGAAGATGTGGAGAACGTGAACTAGAAGCAATATCCTTTCGGGCTCTTTTCTTAGGGGCCATAATCTGAAAAACAAAATCAAACCAAAAACGATGTATGCGTAAATCAACACATTCAATCCAAAAATTAAGTCAATAATCAAGGTATTGTCAAAAAGCTATACAATATATTTTAAAAATATATACAAGTGTAAAAAGAATTTTTGGTAAAGAAAAACTTGAAAAACAACATTAAAAATTATACGATATAATTTTATATTCGAATAAAAAAATTTCAGATTTGAAAAAGTTTTTACAAAAATATTGAAAACAATACTATATAGGTTTTATCTATGATTATAGTACAAAAATAATGTATATATATGTACGAAAATTGAAAAGAAAATGTTAGGGTTTATACCTTGAAGTTGAGATTAAGGATGAATGAAGTGATTTAGATGCACAAACTTGATGATTTTAGCTTGGGTTTGATGCAAAATCCAAAATCCCTCAAGATTTTTGAAGAGTTGTGTGAGAAAAAGTGAGGGATTTTGAGGTTTTTATAGAGGATTTTCGTATCTAGGGTTTGGACGAAAAGTTGGTGTTTCAATAAAAGTGAAAATCCTACTTTTAATGCCCTTAAAATCTGCCCAGCCGTGAACGCGTACCGATACACCGACGTTGCGTATCGAACCCAGTATCAAAATGCTTCTAAGGCCGTTTCGATACGCTTAACATACCGGTACAGGATGCACCTGTATCGAAACGATTGTAAACTACTCGTATCGATATGAGGCTAACCATATCAATACGCATGTGCCAGAAATGTTAATTTTGGCTGCAGGTTGCTCAGAAATTCGATTCTAATCGAATTAAAATGCATGTGAATGATATGAGAGCATTATGTATGAACATAAATAGATGCATGTGTTAAGTGTTCAAAAGTACTATTTTTATTACCATTTTTATTCATATTATTGCTAGACTTAGGCTCATATTAGTTGCATTATTAGCCATTCATGCATGTTTGCATTGTTTCCTTGGTGGACAAGCTTGATTTCATAATTTGCTTAATTTTGTGGAAAAAGATACTGCTTTGGTGTGTTTTTGTGTGTGTACAGAATCACTTGCCAAAACAAGGCTGGAACCAGTTGCCAGAGCAATGCATGAAGGAGATGCCGAGCTAGTTGCCAGGGCAATGCATGAAGGAGATGTCGAGCTAGTTGCCAGGGCAATTTTCGATAAGGGATAAGATGATATGGTAGTCGATATTGATGACTAGATAAGCCCAAGATGACGTGGAGCAAAGTTAAATCCCAAAAGAGTTTGATTTCTATGAAAAGGTCAAAGAGAAATTAAATCCCAAAAAGATAGAAGAACATCTAGAAGGAATTTAAATATAATAAAAACTTATATTCTTTTAAAGTATTTAATTCCAACTTAACTTCCTCCTCAAGAAGGATTTTGACCTAGCCATCTCCTATTTAAAGGAGACCAAGCCGTCAAACTCAAGAGAGAGAGCAAGGAGATGAGAGATTTCGACAAGAGCAAAGGGGGAGATTTCGACAAAGAGGCTTCAACCATTCTTCATCTTTTTCTTCTTTGTTCGATTAGGTTTATGTTAGGAATTATTTGTTTTGTGTTTCTTTGGAACCTAGCCATGAACTAAATCTATTTGGCTAAGGTTATTGTGTTTTGTGGTTGTGAGAAACAATTGGATTTTGTTTAGGTAATAAGAGTTTGCACTTTCAATTCAAGGTTTACTCATTCTTGGTTTTTCTTCTTGTTTGCGAGTGAATTGGGAGAGGATCTCGTAACTTCATCTATTTATCTAATATCGGGAGAGTTAGATTCAAGAAACGAATGAGTATGGTCTTTATTCAATCTATTGATGGTGAAGATTAATCTGGCTTAGGAATAAGTTAAGGATTTCAACGGCTAAGTGGAGCGCGAGATTGGTTATTGTTCACCCTTGATTCAAGCAGGGATGTATTATCAAGGCATGAACAAATAGCTAGAGTTTCGACTTAGGGATAAGAAGAAACCATTGAAGAACGCTCCGCCGAGCCTTGAAGTTGCTGCCCATCCGCCCAAGTAGTTGCCCAGGCAACCGTCGATTAGTTGCCAAGGCAACCCCGCTGCGCAAGTTGCCACGAAAACTGAATTGCCCTTGCACTCTTTTACCAAGACGATCCAATCGGCTATCACTCCTCAACTCACGATAACCTGACCTATTCTCTCTCATTTGATTACATCTTCTTTTACTTTATTGTTTTCTAGTTCAGTTGTTACTTAAACTCCTACAATCTTCTACTTGTGTTCTTTTACTTTTTACAGTACAAGAGATTGGATTCTTGAAGTGTCACCAATCCCTGTGGAGACGATATTTTTTATACTATAACTTGCGACGTGTACACTTGCACAATTGCGGAGCACTTATTATGCGCAACAACATACTCCCCCTAGCAACAAGCATATATACATATAGGATCTTAATCACAAAAGCAATCAATCAAACAAATTTAAACATAATTTTTAAGACCAAAAAAGAGGCTTTAAGGGTCAAGGGAGGTTGGTTAAACCTAACTCTCTTCTAAGAGACCAAAAATGCTCTTTATCTAATGGTTTGGTAAAAATATCCGCTAATTGGTTCAAGGTGTCTACATAGAACTACATCATTTTTCAAGACATGATCTCTAATGAAATGATGTCTTATTTTTATATGTTTGGTTCTAGAATGTTCGATGGGATTCTTAGTGAGACAAATGGAACTAGTATTGTCACACCTAATGGGGATGGTACCTACATCAATTCCATAATCTAAGAGTTGTTGCTTCATCCAAAGGACTTGAGCGCAATAACTTCCTACGGATATATATTCGGCTTCGGTAGTAGATAATGCTACACTATTTTGCTTCTTAGAAAACCAAGATATGAACATACTACCTAGGAATTGACATGTACCAGAGGTACTTTTTCTATCTATTTTACAACCCCCATAATCCGCATCCGATAAAGCGTGTAGATTAAAGGAAGACTCTCTAGGATACCAAAGACCTAAACAAGGTGTATCTCTAAAGTACCTAAAGATTCTCTTAACGGCTATAAAGTGTGATTCTTTAGGACTAGCTTGAAATCTAGCACACAAGCAAACACTAAACATAATGTTGGGTCTACTTGTAGTAGATAAAGCAAAGATCCAATCTTAGAGTGATAAAGCTTTAAATCTACACACTTACCTCATTTATCTTTGTCAAGCTTTATAGAAGAACTCATTGGTGTGGCTTGAGGTTTCACACTCTCCAAGCCAAACTTCTTGAGCATGTCCTTGATGTACTTGGCTTGATTAATGAAGATGCCATCCTTCCTTTGTTTAATTTGGAGCCCCAAGAAGAATAAAAGCTCCCCCATCATGCTCATCTCAAACTCACCTTGCATCAACTTAGCAAAATCTTGGCAAAACATTTTATTAGTAGAACAAAAAATTATATCATCAACATATATTTGAACTACTAATATGT